>CAJVQA010004175.1:0-18028 GCA_910591915.1 Cetraspora pellucida | reverse complement strand
AGTCTACTTATTTTTAGCTGCCTCTTCTTTTCTTGTACCTTTTCTGGATGCTCTTCTTTTTTACTTAGTCCTACCAGAGTGGTTTAAACAGCCGTTTTTGTGTAAACTTGATTTTTGTTTCTTGCCGAATTTGTGTTTAAGTGATCAGCGGGAAGAGTTTTCTGACCGGCCAATACTTTATTTTTATTATTGGTTTATTTTATAGAGATACTTATATTTTATTATTGTAAAAACAAAAAAAAAAATAATAATAATAAACACAATCTAAAATCCAACACCCAACAATCTATCTCTATTATTATTATTTCCTTTCCTTCTTTTTTCTTCTGTTTTCAATCTTTTCAAATCCTCTTCATAATTTTCCAACCTTGCTCTCAACCTATTTTTTTCATCCAACAATCTTGTATACTGTTGCTTCAACATCCACCTATTTTGCACTCTTGTCACTGCATTTTCTCTTAACTTCTTCAACTCTTTTTCTAAACTCTGAATTCATTTTCTTTGAGAGGCCACCAACTGAAGCAAGCTATATAAATTTTATTAGCTTTACAAAAATAATAATAAGAAGAATATTTTGTTGAAATTAAATATTTACCAGCTATTTTTATTTTGGACCACCTCTAAGGCCCTATACAAAGCATTATTGCCATTGTGTCTAGCTCAACGAACACTTCTTGGAAGGCTGTATCTTGGCATTTTGTTATTATTATTATTGAAGCTGTTGTTGTTGTTGTTATTATTATTGTTAAAGAAATTTTTACAAAAGAAGAGATGAAAAAGAGCAAAAATATAAATATTTTTCTTTTTATGAACAATGATCAAATTTTTTTTTTTTTAATAAAGAAACAAAAATAGAAATCAATTAGAAGTTAATTTAACAAATTTGAAATCAATTAGAAATAGATTTAACAAATTTGAAATAACAATGATTTGTAAATTGTATGATTACAAATACAAACAATAGATAGATTAGAAAATTTATTAATAGAGAACAATTACAATAGAGACAATGTAATTGCTAAATTTAAAAATAGATGAACCAACCAGAACAAAGTTACTAATTTTAGACAAATTAGTAATTAAGGTTCAGAGACCTCACATTTTAAGGAAAGAAAGACACAAAGAACAATACAGACAAAAAAATAGAATATGTGGCAATACAAATATTGCCAAAATTTTTTTTTTAGAACAAAAAACTGTTTAATATTATTGTAAACAGTTACAGTACCCAGATTTAATCAACAAAGTCTTAGCATATAACTACTATCTAGAAGCATATTAATAGAAAAAAACCAGATTATAACAAGTCTATTAATACAAATCGAATTAAGATTTATACTAGAACTTATTAATTGTTTAAAGTATTAGACTATAAACAAATTTATTAAATGAAGAAATTGACTTTTAAGCATATCAGTAATATAAATAGAGTTAAGTTTAACTAGTTAGTTGTCTTTTGTATATAGTACAAAAGTTGTAGAAATTTTGTAGAACAAAATTCTTAAGAAGAGAAAAATATTACAAAGTAGATTTTTAGTATAGCATAGTAAATTATATTATTAATAGTTGTTATATATTTATTATTGTATTTTATATTATATTTATTATTAGTTATTAGCATAGTTATATTATAGTATATAGTAGTTAGAAAATAAAATCTTAATTGGCTATTAGAAGTGTGATACAGATATATGACATTAGGTAACATCTATGATGTCACTATTGTCTTACAAACTCCAAGTACCTCTACACAAGTTTCATATATCCTAGTACAATTTACTGTGCCAAATAACACAGTACAACAATCCCCAAATATCTCTTTCACAATCCCCAAGTATCTCTGCACAATCTCAAGTATCCCAACATAATCCCCAACTGTCTTTGCACAAACTCAAGTATCTTAACACATGTCCCAAGTGTTTCAAGTACAAATGACAAATATATATAAACATTGTTTCAACTATCTCTGTACAAAACTTTATTTGCCTCTACACAATCCCCACTACCCCAAGTACAGTATCAAGAAATGTCACTCAAATCTCACTACTCCTATTAGGTAAAAAGATATATAAAGAGTACCTTTTCTCCTTCTCTGCCAATTCTAAGTTTCTATACTTCAACTCAGATATAATAACATTTTAATTATAAAGTGTAATATTCCCCCTCTAAAGTAATTCCTACAGGCAAGGTTGTCATTATGTGTGTTGTAAATAAAAAGTTAATCTATATACTGTTATTATTTTGAACTGTTTGTCTACTGCTATGTAGTAAAGTGAACTACTACACCTTCACTCTATATATATTTGCAATAGTCAATCACTGTATTAGGTGACCTTGTTACTTGGTTGTATTGTATCAAGAAGACTGCAACTCTGTAACAATATAAAGTATAATATTTTATATATATAGAGAAATATTTATCAGTATTGCATAAAACTTTATTATAAACTTGTAATAAAACTATTAGATATAAAAAATTAAAAAACTAAAAAACCAGAAACTAACTTAAAAATTTTTAAATAAAGAAGTAATATAGACTTTTGATAATATTATTAAATTAGTTAAAGTTTATAAACTACTTTTAAAAAAGCAGTTTGAATAAACTAAATATAAAATATATATAAAAAAATATATAACCAATTAGGTTATCAGATTCATTAGAAAAAAAGAATACAGAAGTATATTATATCAAATTATTTGAATTAGTAGTCTAGTCAGAATTTGTCAGTTTTAAGTAACAGTTAATAGAAAATGATAAAAAAAATATTAGAAAGATAGATACTAGAATCTTAATAAATTTTACAAGTATAAAAATATTATAACATAGTAGTTAAACAGATAATTTTTGTAATTGCAAGTATTAGATAATTATAAAATATTGCATAAAACTAGATTAGCTATATATAAAATATAGCAGACTTTAGTAAGTTTTTTGTCAAAAATAAAGTAATCCTAAAGAGTATTAATAAAAATCAGAAACTTGAATAGGTTGTGCTCTGAAAATATTCTTATAATACAAAAAAATTGCATATACAGAAAGTTTAAATAAACAAGACCTGTAGTTAGTTTGTAAATATAATATTTAGTATAAAATTTATATAATAATATATAAATAGTTTATTTAAATTAAGCATTAAATAAGAATAGTGATCCTAATATAGTAGTTAGGTTGCTATTCTCCAAGTGGCAGGTCTAAGGTTCAAATCCCATCTATGACAAAATTTGAAAATTATATCTGCATTATGGTAACTGTTTCCTGTTGATCGGTTGGCCTTATATGGCTATTACTCAAATACACCAAGTCAGGTCCTTCTAATATTGGGAGCTCAGGCATCTATGCAAAGTGTAATATTACATGTATATAGAGAAATGTTTACTGGTGTTGTATGAGACTTTAGTGCAAACTTACAATAAAACCATTGGGTGTAGAAGACTAAAGAACTGAAGTAACAGAAACCTACTTGGAAATCTCTGAGTAAAGAGATAGCAAAAACTTTTGATGCTATCATCAGACTAATTGAAGTCTATAAAACATCTTCATAGAAGCTGAAGATTAAAATCAGATGTCAAATATGTGTAGAGGAGCATATAACCAACCAGGCTGCCAGATTTGCTGAAGAAAAAGAATACATAAGTATATCATACCAGGCCATCTGGATTGGTAGTCTGGAATAAGACTGACAGTTCTAAGTTGTGACTAATAGGAGATGTTAGAAAAGATGCCAGAAAGATAGATACTGGGGTTCTAGTAAACTTTACAAGAATAGAAATAATATAATATAGTGGTTAAACAGGTAATCTTTATGACTGCAAGTGTTAAATAACTATAGCATGTTGCATAAAACTAGGTCTATATATGTAGGACATAAAGGCTCTAATAAGTTTTTTATCAAGGATAAAGTAGTTCTAAAGGTAATAATAAGCATCAGGAACTTGATGGGTGTAGCTTTGAAATGTTCTCATGATACAAGAAAGATTGCATATGCAAAGAGTTTAAATAGACAAAACTTCTAGTTGGCTTGCAGGTATAGCAACTAGTGTAGAACTTATATAGCAATGTGTAAGTGGACTATTTAAATTAAGTACCAAAAATATATGTATGACTAGTTGTAACCTTCAATGTAAGGGAGCTCTTGAAGGCACCTGTTTTCTAACAAAACTTGAATAAAATATTGCATCCCCAAGATAGAGACTTTAACTATAAAAAAAAAAAAAAAAAAATTAAGTATTAAAACTTTTTGCAATTTATAAAAATTTAGACTTGTATAAAAAAAAAAACTATCATAATCACTCTCTTTACTGATCTTTATTTCTAAAAAAGGCAAAATCATTTTTTCAAAATTTTATCAAAAAATTACATATCAAACACCAGTTACAAGTTTAGGAAAAAAGGTCCAGTACAAGAAATTACAATTATTTGTTTAGAACACCAAAGCAAATAAGCTTTATAGGCAACAACTATAAAATTTTTCCAAAATTTAGATGAAATTTTCTCTTACTTTTGGGGATTTGTTGTTAACTTAGAAAAATTAAAAGATTAGGACATGTGACTGTACAAAAATAAACAAACAACAAACAAAACAAAACACATTTCTAATTAGAAAAATACTAAGTATATTGAAAAATACTTATAATATTACTGTGCATATGAACTATTTAAACAAATCTAGACTGATTAAATTAATAGATCAAAAGATAAGATGCAAAAAACAGATATTATAGATTATATCAAGAGGCTGGGTAACAGAACTCAAAGATATATAAATTGCAAAACTTTGGATTATGTTCTATTAACACCTATAAAAAGCCCAAGCAATATAGAATTTATTGCAAAAGATTTAGTATTAAATGACCCAAATCATATCACATCAGATAATATATTACTTTATAGCCAAATTCTTGAAGCCTTAAAACTAGCAGAATTGGAATAGCTTGAAGAAGGAACAACAGACAAATAGGTCACAAAACTTAGATTTTTAAATCAAAACCCAGATTCTATTAATTTTATTACTAATATGAATAAGGATAAAATTACCAAGAACCAAAAGAAAATAGAAGGATTACTTAAAACAGATGAGTTAGAGAATACTTCCAATTTAGCAGAGAAAAAAAAACATCAAGAAGAAGACTTAAAACAAAAAGAATCAACCAATTTTGTTAATCTAGATATAGAACAAGCAGATGTTATTATAAAAGAGAACCAAATAAAAGACTAAGGTGAAAAAAAATTCAAGAAAGATTCAGAACTACCAAGAAACAACATACTCAATGATGTCCAAAAAAATATTAAAAACCTTAACAAGAAGTTAGCAGAATTAGAAAAAGAAGTTTCAGATGATATCAATGCTAACTTAATCTTTCAAGACACAATAGAAGACAGTCAGTAGTCTCCAAAAAATAAAATCTGTGACAAAGCAAAATTATTTAAGACAAACATGCCAATATATGTGTTGCTAGAAGAAACAAAAAAAGAAAGAGTAAAATATGTATAATGGATTTTGGGAAAAAATCATCACATCAAGACAGTAAAAAAAGTCTTTAAAAAAGGAAATAATTGAATAGAAGTAGACTTCAATTGTAAGTATAGCAGAGATATGGCAATGAATAGAATTAAAGGAAAAAAAGGAGACTGGCTTAAACTTATTTCTGAAGAAATAAATAGACAAAGCAAAAATGTAGATCAACAACTTAAAAATAATAACAAAAAGAAGATAAAAAAGATTGAAAAACCAATAGAATCAAAAATAACAAAAGAAACAGAAGATATCTCTATAGTAGAAAACATTAAAAATCAGTACAACTTTTGAACAATTTGGGATTTGCCAACAAACATCAATATAGAAGAAGTAAAACATAAATGTAAAAGCATCCAAAAGGCACAGATAGTTTGAATTAAAAGATCTAAATTCAAGCTCTTGTAGTAATTAAAACAGAACATTTATATGAAAAAAGTATTCCTTGGTCTCTACCAATTGATGAGCACAAATTAGCAAGAGTATCTAAAGGCAATGAGAATTATAGTCAATAAGATCTTCAAAGTACATTCACAACAAAATTAAAAGATATTCTAGCAAATACCTCAGAGGTATTATTATTATACTGCTTAAAGAGCAAAGGTGCAAAGTCAGTATATATACTATCTAACAAAAATGATAATCAAAAACGATCAACAATAATTACCTTTGCTTCAGAAGAAGAAATAAATGCAGCCAAAACAAAACCAATAAGATACAACAACCATCTGGTTTTCTGGAATAATGCTAAGGAAAAAAAAAGATTCCTAGAACTGACAAACAAAAACAAAAAAATACAATAAATATTGATATTCATCAAATAAGGTTGAATCAGAATATAACAAGAAAATTAGAGAAAGAAAAAAAAGAAGTAAAAAAAAAACAATACAATGAACAGATTAAACCAAGCAGAAGAAGAAACAGTATCAGACCAAATGCAGAAGTTATTGCAAAGAATTTTATTAAAACTAAATAAGCTCAAAACGAATTATATTGGAAAAAATTTAGATATAGGTAATATAGAGAAGAATCATTTCTAAAAGTTGTTATAGTTGAATCAAAGAAACAGAGTATAGAAGCATGATCCTCTTTGCAGATAATAAATGAAAATCTAACTACAGATACAAGAAGGCACCTATACCAACAAAATATTAACAAAAAAGACAAAGAGGAAATATTAAACAAAAATACAAAAAAGGTTAAAGAAAAATGAAAGGAAAAAATCAAAGATATAACTTTTTTTTTTTTTTTGCTTTCGCTAAGGCCATAGTTATCAGTGACTATTGGCTTTATTGTATTTTAATTATGATTACATAACTTGTACAAGGTGAGTATACAACTAGCTATATATACAACTTTTGGTTGTCTAATTTAAGTAGTTTGCCCACACAGCAGGTTCTACACTAGCTGCTATATCTGCAATCTACTAGAAGATTACCTATTTTAAATACTCTGATTTCTATACTTATACTGACAATTAGCACACAAGTTCCTGTACACCTAAGTGCTATCTAACCTAACCATGACCTTCCTGTCTATACATCTGTCAAGCTGTTACATATTTCAGAGTACATCACCTGACTGTAGAGCTTCAGGAGGCCCTTCTGCTAACTAACTACCTACATTTAGTATCTTGTTAATAGGGCTAAAGATATAACTAAAGGATATCAAGCAAAATCAAAACAGCAAATGCCATTAGGGAAAATCTATTCTAACAACAAAATAAATCTGAATATAGCAATACATAATGTTAATGGACTTAAAAGAAACAATCAAAAAATAGAAGGTTTATATAAATAGTTAAAAGACAATAAAATAGATATAATTGGCATAGCAGAAACAAACATTTCAAACAAACAAGATTACTTCATATCAAACTTTCAGAATAACTACAAGAGTTTTTTGGTCAAATGCAAATCTAAGCAAAAAAAAAGGTTCAGAGGTAGGCATACTTATAAGCAATTAATAGAAAAAGCATTTAAGAAAAATAAGTAGAATAAATAAATATGAAAATGCTGATCTTAGTATAGTAGTTGAGTTGTCATCCTCCAAGTGGCAGGTCTAAAGTTCAAATCCTACTTATAACAAAATTTAAAAATTACCCTATATTACAGTAAACTGTCTCTTGATGATTAGTTGAATTTGTGTATCTGTAACCTTAAGTCACATCATCTCAAATAGGAGCTTGGAGCATCTATGCCAAGTGTAATGTCACACATACATAGAGGAATATTAATAACTGATATCACATAAGACTTCAGTACAAACCTATGATAAGACCACTGAGTGCAGTAAACTAAGGAACCAAAGAGTTGGAAGCCTACTTGGAAATTCTCGAGTAAAGAAGTATTATGAACTTTTGACAGTATGGTCAGACCGATGAAAGCCCATAAAACACCCCTAAAGGAATAGATGAATAAACTAGATGTCAAGATGTATAGAGGAGTATATGACCAACCAGGCTGCCAAAATCACCAAAGAAAAAGAATACATAAGTATACTATACTGGGCTATCTATATTGGAAGTTCTGTTGGTCCTAAGTAGCAGTTAGTAAGGGATGATAGAAAAGACATCATGATGATAGATACTAGGGTTCTAGTAAACTTTACAAGAGTAGAAATAGTATAATGTAGCAGTTAAAGAGGTAACCTTTGTGACTGCAAGTGTTAGGTAACTATAGTATATTGCATAAAACTAGATTAGCTATGTGTGAAATACAGAAGGTTTTAGTAAATTTCCTGTCGAGAATAAACTAGTCCTAAGGGTACTTGAAGACATCAGGTACTTTGGATAAGTGTAGCCTTGAAGATGTCTCTATAAGACATGGTGGACTACATATGCAGAGGGTTTAAATAGGCAAAACTTGTAGTTGGCTTGCAAGTATGGCATTTAGTGTAGAGCCTATATAGTAATATATAGGCAAACTACTTAAATTAGGCACCAAAAGTGCATGTGTAGCTAGTTGTAACTTTCAATGTAAGAGAGCTCCTAGAGGCACCTGTGTTCAAATACATGAATAAAAACATCAACTTCCATAAACAGGAACTTTAACTCAAAAAAATAAAAATAAAAATAAAAAAAATAAATATATATATAATTATAGCAAATTTTATGTTCAAATGAATGAAGTTAATGGTCATAATGATCTATATGCTACCAAATAACAGAGAAAAGGAAAAATATACAAAAAACAATAATTGAGAAATACATCAATCAGTTATCAAGAACACAAATAATTGTGATGAGTGATTTTA
The DNA here is from genome assembly GCA_910591915.1 of Cetraspora pellucida. Classification (NCBI taxonomy): domain Eukaryota; kingdom Fungi; phylum Glomeromycota; class Glomeromycetes; order Diversisporales; family Gigasporaceae; genus Cetraspora; species Cetraspora pellucida. The sequence continues at coordinate 9,260 of CAJVQA010004175.1, read as the reverse complement.
ATAGTATATCTAATCATGAGCTAGATAGATCAACAAACTCTAGGCAGAAATTAACTAAACAAGATTTCTTACTCAAATAGTTAACAAGACAAGACTTTAAGGATGTTTATAAACTTATAAACCTGAAAAAAAAAGAGTTTTCTTGGTTAGGCAAAGGATTGAAATCAAGAATAGATCAAATTTGGGTTATCGAAGAGTTGGCAGATGGGTTATTAGATGCAGAAATACAAGAAATAGAAGTTTATATGAATAGTGATTATGAATCAGTAATAGTACAAATTAATTTAAAGCATTTAATCAAACCATATAGTGCAGCTAAAATTAAAAAGAATAATTACTATAGAACAATTTTCTTGTAGAAAAAAGCAACCAAAGAGGATATAGAGAATTATAGAATAAAGCTAAACTTACAGCTAAGGAAAAAATTCAAATAGAGGAACTACAGCAGACATCAAAAAGTTTAGATAACAGAAAGAATATGAAGAAAAATCTGCAAAGCAAAATAAATGATTGGTGGAATATTATATTAAATGGAATTCAAACAGTAGCAAAAAAGAATTTGCCAAAAAAAAAATATTTAATACAGCAAACAATTAAAAAAAGAAGACAAAAAAAGCAAAACTTTCAAAGTTATTAACACAATTAGAAAGATCAATTAGTATTGGGAAAATAAATGTTAAGATTGGTTTATTAAATGAGAATATAGAAGATCTGAATTTTGAGCTGCAGTATATCAATCAACAAGAAAGAACATATATAGATATAACACAAAAAGAATAGTCACAAAAACTAATCGATGATCTAAAAGATTGGTAAAAGATATTCTATATGAGAAGAGCAAGTAAAATTGAGATATTAAACCAGAAAAAACTTGAAAAGTTTATAGAAAAAAGATGTTAAATAATTGTTAGAAATCAAGGAAAGATGCTTAAAAATCTGCTTGATAAACCAAATAGAAAAATACAAATAAACAAATTAATAGTAGAAGAAAATGACCAAAGAAACTTGTTTACTGAATCATCAAAAATTTTATTTAAAACAAAAGATCACTTCCAAAACCAGCTAAGATCAAGACACTTCAACCAATTCTTGTTTAAAAAGAGTTAGAAAAAAATATATAAACCCAAGAATATAATAAAAGCATAGTAGTATAGGGAGCTAAATCAGAATATCACAAATGAAGAATAGACAGAAATGTTATCAGAACTTAAGAAAAACACTGCTCTAGGCATAACAGGAATCACATACAGTCTAATTCAAATAGCAGATAAGCAAACATAACAGATCTTTAAAAAGTTTGCAAAAATATGCATTAAGGCAGGCATAGTATCATTAAAGTAGAAAATATCACAATTATATCCAATTTCTAAAAGTGAAGATTGGCAATATAGCTTAAATAATGTAAGACCTATTGCTCTACTAGAAACATTTAGAAAATGTATAACCAAAATCCTTACCAAAAGGCTATCTAAAGTTTTGTGTGAAAGAGAAATGCTAAAAGGGCCCAACTTTGCAGACCTGCTAGGCAATTCAACAGAAGAGTCAGTTTATATCATTAATGTAATAATGGAAGATGCAAAAAACAACAACAAAGAATTATGGCTAGTACTACAAGATATAAAAAAAGCTTTCAATTTAGTATCATTAGATGCACTAGAATTAGCAATAAAGAGAATTAAGATTCCTATAATCACAATTATGTTTATTCTAAATTTGTTCTACAATAGACAAACCAAGATTATTATATATTGGGGCACAACAGACACAATCAAAATTAATAATAGAATAGAGCAAGAAGAAGTTTTATCTTCTCTGATGTGAAGGATTTTTTATGATCCACTTTTGGAAAGAATACAAGAGGATCACAGTTTAGGATATACAATATCAGTATCAGTATTATACAATTACAATCAAGGATACTCAAAAAGAACAGAATAGAAACAAGCAATAGTGGCCTTTGTGAACAATACAATCTGGATTGCAAGCAGCCAAGCACAAATGCAACAAACAATTAAGATCACAGAAGAATTTTTTAAAATAAATGATATACAAATTAATGGGAAAAAATCTAAACTAATTATTTTAAACTTAGGTGAAACAAAGAAAAATAGAATAATAAAGTTAGGAAATGAACAAGTTCGAGAGGAAAGTGCGAATAAGATAACAAGATTTTTAGGTGTTTGGTTGAATTACAAATTAAAGGATTCTTTGATTAGATCAAGAGCACAAGAAACAGTACAAGCAACAGTCAGAAGTCTAAACACCAAAAGAATGATGATAATACAGGTGTCATACATAAACAATATATGCATTATATTAAAATTACTATATATATTACAAACATTGAAGCTAATAAAGGTAATAGTAAATAAAATACAAAGCTCTTTATTAAAATAGCAAAAAATAAATTAGAAATAGCAAGCACAACAGAGAATAATATAATGCTACATAGGAATCTAGAAAATTGCAATTCACTATAGAATTAACTTATAATTATACAAATTACAAGTCTTTATACATGACTAAATTCAAGTAATACAGAAGAAGTGCTTACAAAAATATGCATAAACCAAGGCCTTCTGTTAATAGGAGCAACAGAAAATACATGGCATGAAAATCCTTCTAAACTTTGTAATAAAATTTGGAAAAACAATCTAGCATGTTACACAATGTTAAAAGCTAAAGAAATACAAATTATATTAAATTTTGGCAACCCAAATCTATATCTAAATAGAAAAGGAAACAAAATTGCAGAGTTGTTAGAAAATAACTTTACAAAAAAGGTAATACTAGCATTAGAGAAGTTGAAGTTAATATATATAGAACAGCTAATGAATAAGTTTGGTAATCAAATGTTATCATGACAACAACTCAAACTTTTACAAGGCTTGTCATGCAAAGGCAAACAAGCAGAATAGTTTAGTAAAATAGAAGAAAAAATAATAGAAAATAAGCAAAATAGAAGAATAGAAAAAAAGTGGCAAACACAAAAGCCAAATGTGCATGCACTTGAAATTCAGCTAGAGCCATGCTCAGAAGATAGAAGAAAGAAAGAATAGGTATTTATAAAATCAAGAAAAAAAAAAAAAAAAAGGAAGAAGAGAACTTAGAGCTATTTGTCAAAAAAATTATTGCTAGTACACAGAAAAAAGCTCTAACAGAATATTGAAAACAAGACATTGAACCAAAAAGTTCAAAGGTTTTTTTAAACAAATATAATAATTGCAGTTTAAACCAAAAGATAGAAGAAGAAAGCTGTACAAGATGGGAAAATAAAAACAAAATTTAAGGTTCAATATCAAAATTTGTAAGAAAACAAAAAAACCCAATCTTAGATTTAAGCTATGAAATGTTTGCATAATTGGGTAACAAAAGAGAAGCAATACCAACAAAAAGTAAACAAAAAGCAGAATATATACAATGCATGAATCTGAAAACAGAAATTATACAAAAGCAGTCAATAAGTCAGGCAATAAAGATAGAACTTATTTGAAAGAAAGACTTGAACCAAGAAAATCTAGAAAATACTCTAGTATTCTATATAGATGGATCATTAAAAAAAGATTCAAAGAAAGAAATCTCAAGTTCAAATTGCATAGGAGCAGGCTGAATACAAGTAGATACAAAAGAAGAAAAAATACTTGATGAAGGTTACTTTGAAGTATGAAATTGGCTATTATCAACAAGACCTAAGCTATTAGCAATTTGGTATGTTTTGCTTACTGTTTCAAGCAGAAAAAAGGTTAAAATATTCATAGACAGTGCAACAGCTATTGCAAATATAAAAGGCAAAAATAGCTTTTTATCTGCTAAACAATGTTTAAAAAGAAAAAACTTTAATATATTAGAAAATATTAGGAATAGTGTAGAATTAAAAAAACTTAAGCTAGAATTAGTTAAAGTTAAAGGACATAGTAATAATAAATAGAATATTAGAGCAGATAAATTAGTGAAAAAGAGATCTAAATTAGACAATATAGACAAAATAGTTAAAGAAACATCACAAGAATCTAGCATTAATCTTTGTTGAAAAAAAAGGTAATAAAAGTTCTTACAAGACAATTCCTAAAAGAAATTTTAAATCTTAAAATAAGTATAGAATAGAGTTTCACATCAGCAATCAAAAAAACAAAACTGAATAAGAACAATAGAGCATATAATTGGTCATATCTGTGGAAAAGAATGAAAGACCAAAGTGAAAGCAAATGTATAAGTATAAGAAAAAATAAGCAAATAGGGCCTCTGATAAAGTGCATTAATAAAAAGTTGTCTTTGGCCAAGACACTAACACAGCATTACCCTAATCTCTATAAGAATGCATATTGCATGCTTTGTCAAGAAGATGAAGAAGAAGACTAAGACCATCTAACAACATGTAAACATTATAAAAATATATAAAAAAATATAGAAGAAATATTGGTCAGTTTGGGGGATGTAGCGATCTAGTGAAGTGGATAGGTTGTTAACCTCCAAGTGGCAGGTCTAGAGTTCAAATCCTAGTGATGGCAAAAATTTGCAATTCTTTCTATGTTACAACTAACTGTCTTTCGTAATTGGTTGGGATAGGATACCTGTAACCTGTGTCATACCAGCCTGACTGGAAGGTCTAGGCATTCATGCAACATTGTACAAAGGAACACAAATCGGTACCGGGTGGTGTGAACCCAAGATAAGTCATTAGGCCATGTAAATCATAGAAACCAGGTAGAAGAACAGAAGCCTACTTGGAAAACCTAAATAGAAAGGTAACCTGAACTTTCAATGATGCTACTATAAAGACTAGACCTATGAAATGGAGCTAAAACTTGTGAAACCAGACAAAGAGCTGGCCTTTGAGAAGGGGCCAAATGAAACCAACCAGACTGCCAGAATTTCTGGGTTCTGGAGAAAAAGATTACATGCTGGCAAACATGTAAACCAAAGGTGTATAGTTACATCTAGAGGTCTGATCTGTTGAATAATTATTCGAATATTCAATGAATATTTGGATATTCGAATATATAATTATTTTATCAAATTAAATATTGAATATATTTCATATTTACCAATTAATTCAATGAATATTCAGTAATATTCAGTGATACAAAGTAATAAAATTAATTGTTATTTTCCTTTTTTCTACATGTGCTATTCTTTAATTTTACTAAATATTTTTGTCTTTTTTAGCATTCACATCTCTATTGTGGCTTGGCAGCAGATCTTTTTACAACAATTTGGAACTTTGCACAGAGCTTTCCTTAGTGATTTGGCTATGATTTGGTTATGAAACAGGCATCATATGCGAAATGTTTTTCTTCAACAATGTTCAGCCATTTTGGCTTAAAGTTTGCGAATTAAAGAAATTAACCTGATAATTATTTTTAATTTATTAATTTTTTTAAAAATGAGCCTTTTGTGTTTTTATATCTATGTATATAATATCTCAAAAGCTAGAAATTAACAGACGATAAACCTTCAGTTCTAAACCCTAATGTAAATGTATATGTTGTACTTAAATAGAAGTCAGAATCAAGACCATTCTAAAGTCTGAGTTAGGTGTTTGCTATTGATTAAAATTTGACCAAAATCTAGTGAAAAAAACTTTTTATATTACCTGTAATTAAAGTAGTAATGCAAAGTGTAATTCTAGCCTAAATTATGCTAACTAAATTAAAAATTTGTTATTGTTATTCTAAACCTTAAAATTTGTAAATTAAAAAAATAATAATGCAACTTTAATCATTTAAGTACTAGGATCATTTAAATAAACTTAGAAATATCTTATGAATACTATGTAAAGTAAAAATCTGGAATGAAAATTTAAGTTTTTACTACAAATTTAATCTTGAAGAATCGAAATATTTCACTTAAATTTTAATTTTCGAATTTTTAATTTAGTTGTGATAAATGTTATAAGATAGCAATACAAATGTTGTAAGATCAACACAGGAATACCTTCGAATGATTGGCATTCATAAATGGTAACCAGATTAAGATACTTGAAAATTTGAATAAAACTTAACTACAATTTAAATTCTAAAAATTTATTAAAATAAATTAAGGTATTTTTCCAATAATTTATAACTGACAAAAAAAAAAAATAAATAACATATTAGCATCTAAATATAAAAAATATCGCAGCTGATGCTAAAATTTGTGGTCTCGATTTGAAAATACAAGCTTGCTAAAATTTAAATATACACTTTAATTATAAATTCTGGCCCAAAATCCTAACCAAACCTAAAAAAAAAAAGGAAAACATTCCAAATTTTCATATTAAAATATGTTCAAATTTCAGCACCAGCTACTACAATAAATAATGTAAATATAAATACAAAAACCTACTTTATTTAGAAACATTCTAACTTCTCATTTGAAACAAGCAATTTCATAGATGATCGGATGTGAGAAATATACAAGATCTATTGTAATACCCAGAGGTATTAAACTCTATAAATATATAATCATTTAGTATATTTAAGTTAAATAGCTTATAAGAAAGTATGATCATTATAAATAGTTGAACCAACTAGAAAAAGAATTAACCCAACAACTAGCAACATGGAAAATGTTTATATTGTCTTACTGAGAGCATATGAAATACTTCAGAGACTGTCAAATGTAAGATCAAGAAAAAAAAAAGATACTACAAATAGATTTGATTGATACAGATCTTTTAATAAAGATTTATCTATTACAATAAATATATGACATTCCATTGTAATAAAATTGTAATCGCTATAAAAAAAAAATGCAATGAATTACAAAAATAAGTAGTATAGTTGCTAATAGTACAATTAACAAAAAAAAATGCTTTTGCTTAGTTCATATAAGCTCATCCATAACTTAATAGTATCGCTAGTAGCGATGATTTTAATGGCAATAATCTTATAATAGTAGTGAAGGTATTGGTTGCATAATCAAAAATTTTTCTTGTGATGTTCAGGATTATGCAAACTCGATGCATTTCAATGCTTTCGACGAAATGAACATGTCAGGACAGCTATTAAAAATTGAAAAAAAGCCACCACTTATATTAGTATTATATATTGCATATATCATATATTTTATTATTAGAACTTATGATACTTACATTGTATGAATTCAATATAATCAAATTATGAATAGTTGGATAATCTAGTAAAGTTCGGTTATAGCTTTTTGTAAATTCAATTTCTACAAATAATCATAATAGCAAGCTATATTTGCTTATAATTGTATGCAGTAATTTAAAAAAAAAACAGCAACAATAATTATTAATAAGCAATCATTGCATTTGTCGAATTTAAGATTGATTATACAATTAAGAGCCTAGTTCAAAATAAGTTACATATCAAAGGTTTTCAATTTTAAATGCAACCCTTGCTTCATTTTTAGGGCTGTTGTATTCATAGTATGCTAATGATACATTAGGAAAATGCCAACTCAATTTTCAAAGTCCTGTGCCAAGCACTGACACTCATAGACACAAAAGTGCCAGACAATTTAAGTTAGAACTTTTATGCCTACAGGCACAAGGTGCCCAACTCATTTTCATGCCTGCACCACAAAAATGCCTGACAGTTTTAAGCCAAGTCTTTGTATCTATGCCTTTCATTGGACGTTGATATGCACCAGAATTGTAGACTTTATTGATTCTGTGCATAATTGAATTTCTATAAAAAGTTGTGCAGAATTCATAAAATACTAAGTTGGTATCTCAAGGCATGTCATTAACATGCCTAAAATATGCTAATCATAAAAATAAGTATCATTCTTCATGAAATAATAGGTAGCAATTATCGTTTGCCTAATTGGTATATGATAAAAAGCAAATATTAAAATAATATATAAAGAAGTGTAAAATAACAGAAATCAAATATTAAAATAATATATAAGAAGTATAAAAGGCCTTACGATTGAATTAAGCAACAACTCAATCTTATATACAATAAAAATAATAATACTCATCTTTTGAACTATATCATCATCTTCAATTATAAATATTTTTAATTAGTATAAATAAAGCAATAATTATTGTAAATACATATATTAGATTCCTTATTATTGTACTGAAGTTTAAGACTCTTGTTCAATATATTTATGATGGAAGATAATGATCTACAATCCTCTTTGTCAGTTCAGTCATTCAATGAACCATATGCCAACTGATCTGAAAGCTCTATGTTAGAAAACACATATACAAGCGAAGAAAGCAACAATGAATTATCTGAAAAACCAGTGTATAAAAAAACAAAACTAGGCCATAGAGGTGAATCAAAAAAACAAAGCTGGGTGTAGAAGTATTTTGAATCTGAAAAAGTAATTGAAACTAAAAAAGAATCTGAAAATATCAAAATTGAGATTACATACAGCATTTGTCTTGTATTAGATGATTCAAGAAAAAATTGTAATATATAATTAAGGATAATAGGCGGATCGACCTCAAATTTAATATCTCAATTAACAAACACCCATGGTATTTGCAAGATAGACCTAAATTACATGAAGATGTATAAATTATTTTTTATATAGCAATTACAGTTAACTCTCTCTAAACCAAACCTAGATAAAATAAATATATAATTCTAAGCTAAACTTTAAAATTTAAATAAATCTTTTTTAATATAGGTGACCCTATTAATAAAATATATTAATCAATTGATTTTAGAATAGAGTAATCTATATTAAAGAGATCTCTGAATCCTTTTTTCATTTTTTTAATAAATCCCAAAGGTTTGATATAGAGAGAATTGATAATATTAGTTTTTGTAGAATTATATAATAATAAAAATTTTTTTATCTAGCTCACTCAAATCAAAATTGATTTTTTTGCAAGATCTGGCTCCTACCTACATACTAAAGTGAAGAATGATAAGCTGACCAAAGCTTTTGTTAAGTTTCTTATCCAGGACACACAACCAATTAGTCTTGTAGTAAGCCCTAACTTTAGTGAATTCATAAATGAATTAGATTCAAGGTTCAGTTTACCTAATAAAAAACATGTAAAGCAAATAATTCATATATTATATAATAAATCTTTTGAGATTATGCAGAAAAGGCTCAAAGATTCTATAACATATTGTTCACTAACTACTGATTTGTGGACATCTCGTAATAGACAGAAGTATCTTGGTATTACTTGCTCATGGCTAGATTCTGATTTCAAAATCCATGAAGTATTATTTTCTCTTACATATGTTCAATATCCTTATACTGCAAATGTTTTTTTTTTTTTTTTTGGTATTAAGGTGAGGCCTTGCTTATATCTTTATTAATAATTTAAAATAGTTACATGTATA
>CAJVQA010004174.1:0-18030 GCA_910591915.1 Cetraspora pellucida | reverse complement strand
AAAAGTTTTTTATATGCTGTTCTTTGTTGGCTTCAAGGCTTCTCTTTGTATTTTCTGTTAAACTATATGCAGTTTTTACTGCTCTGTCTTTTTTGTTAGTATCTCAAGTCTTGTTTCCTAGTTTATTTATTGAGTTTTACTAGATTTTGCTTCCTGAAAATTTTTGGTCAAGGGATCTGCAGGGGAGAGTTTTTTGTGATAGTTCTTATTATGAAGATGCAATCTAAAAAATATCATATATATAGGAAAGAACTAAGCAGTATAAGCTGAACTTGTTGTGTGTTTGATGTTTAAGATTAGTTAATCAAAAAACTTGTATAGTATAACTTTTAAAGTTGTTATAAATATGTGATATAAGTAGGTTGTAATAAATTTTTCATAGAAGAGAAGTAATGGTTTCATCTTAGTTAATGCCATTGAGTACAAAGTATAATGAAGTAAAACTGAGGTTTGTGATAACTTGATTTTGTTAATCAGTAAGTATATTAATAATAGTGTTAATAATAGAATTAGGTAGGGCAAGATGTTGTAAAGACTTTTGAAAAAAAGTAAGATTAACAGAATCATATACTTTGCTCATATCTTAAGATAAGAGCCAAATTGGTTTGTAGTTGCATAATGTATCTTTGATAAGGTTATTAAGTATATGAATAAGTATAGATATGCTATTGTTAGGTAAAGCAACATAGTTGTATAATGAAAGAATAGAATGTTGAGAAAATATAGTACTAATTCTAATAGTAATAATTTTTGTATATACTTTTCAGATGTGTTCAATAAGACTTATATGATGAGTAAGGTTTAAGTCTTCATTGAATATATTATATTTTGAAATAGAGTAGATTCTGCTATGTTTTTATTATTTAAAGATTTGACTTGAATTGAGACAATGATTAAATAAAGCTATGATAGTTTGAATACAGATAATGCTTATATGTTTAAGTATTTTATAGCTAATGCCTGTAGGTCCACAGGCTTTTCTGTTAAGAAGTTTTGATAAGATTTAAAGAACTTCTTCTTCTGTTATAAGAGAGTTGAGAGAGTTGTATCAGTGAGTATTGATATGTAATTATGATTAATAATATGTGTACCAAAAGCTGTTAAACAGTGCTTGGTTAATTGGTTAATATGCAGTTTAATTATGAAAATATAATTGTATATGCTGTTTAATAAGATTGAAGTTTGTAATAAGTTGGTTAGAAAGTTTAATGTTAGAAAAGTAGATAGAAGCTTTGTATTAATTAAGAATACTGTTTATAGCTTGTTTAAAACATGTTATAAGTATTTCACATCTTTTTTTTGTAGTTTGTTGAATTTGTTAATAACCTAATAATGAGTTTTTAGTATAACAAGCTTGATATAGTTGTTTTCAAATATTTTGTGCATGTTGAATTTATATATGAATTTGAAGATAAATATCTAAATTAAGAGTTTGAAGATTACAATAAGATTTGTTATTAATGTTCTAAATCTTAGAGTTTATTGTATTAATATTAAGATTGTTATAAGTTTGTTTAACCATCTTAATTAGATGTCTAAGCTCTTTAAGTAATATATAGAGCAGAGTAAAGTAAGAGAAGTATTAATAATTATAGCTATATTTATGAGTTATTTTGTTAGAAATAAAATGTATTGCAGTATTAATTATTGAATATTTAATTTTATGCTAAGTGGTTTTAATATTTTTATTAGTATTGCTATTGAGTAGTGTATTGTATAGGCTAAGGTTTTGAGAAAGAAGATCTGAGAATTCTGTCTATTTGTTAGTTGACATCTTTTTATAATTAAAGATTCTGTGACTAATGCTAGTATAATAATATAAAAGTTTGCTATATGCATTAGTAAAGGTTCAGATAAATGTAAGAATAAAGTAATTACTAAATATTAAAGTATTGCTATCATCAAGTTTGTATGAAAAAAAGAATTAAATATTAAATAAATCAGTTCAGATATAGTCAATATAGTTATAGCTAATATTGTTTGATTATAAAAGTACTTGTTGTTAATATATGCATTGAGATCAAATATGTTGGAGTAATGTAAATAGTTAATAAGTTGAAATTTAGATAATAAGCTACAGATGTCATTATATATATTAAAGTCTTCAAATATTATAGAATGAAGATTGTATTAGAAAGCTTGTTAGATTTATGTAATAACTATATTCTGTGTTTTGTTACATTTTTGCATATTAGTAGAAGAGAGATAAACAGCTATGATTTGAAGTTTGATTTTACTTTTGAAGAAAAGATCCAAAGCAATTGCTCTATCAGAATGTGTTTGGCAATTGTGCATATAAGGTTGTAGATGTTTGTGAATTATAATAATAGCACCTTTTGCTAAGTTTTTAGAATTAATCTAGAAATAAGAGAATAGGTTGTTATTATAGAATTAAAGGTTAGTACTATTAGCAATTTTGATTTCAGTAATATAGGCAATATGAATATTATTGTAAAGACAATAATTCTGCCAAGCTTCTCTTTTAGTTATTGTATTAAAACCTCTAATATTGTGTGTACAGATATTTAGATAAAGATTATATAAAGATTGTATTGATGTAAATACTTGTAGTATTGTATAATTATTAAGAAATAAGTCAAATAAGATAAAAGTAGGATTAGAAAAGTTTGATATAAGAGAAAGATTATAAAAAATAGTGAGAAAATAAGGGTAAAAACAGTATAATTGAATAAGAGTAAGTTATTTGAAAGATATATATAAGTTTTATAATAGGTGTTGCTAACAGAAAAGTAATGCTAGAGATAGTATTATTATAGTTATATTTGTCAATATGTTGTATAAGAAATTAAATAGTTTGGCTATATAGAAGAAGTATTAAGGTTGTAATAAAAAAAAAATTCATTAAATCATATATAAAGATTATAGAAGTTTAAAGATGTTGATAATAATCTTCTAAGTTTGTTTTCTACAAGGTTGATCACTATATGCTCAGCTCTCATAACTGTGCAAGATACTATAGTCTGCTTTGTACATTGGATCAGACCATTATAATTCTGATCTTTCACATAAATAAGTTTTACTGTCTGCTTACTTACATCATTTTTTCTATTAACTACTATAAATATATTATTTAATAAAATAACAGCTGCATCTATAAGTTTTGTAGAAGACAAGTATATTGAAAAGGAGTCTGTTCTTTTTTTTTTAAGAAAAGTGACTCTGTAATAGAAGTTGGTATTTCAAATTTTATATTAAATTTTTTATATAAAATTGTTTTAGCTTCTGGTAAGGCTTTTTCTTTATAAAATTTAGTTATTGTAGAATAGTTAGAAGATTATTATAGATACAATCAAAGTATATAATAACATATATAAGAAAGTTAGTGTTAATGAGTTTGGGTATAAGGAAGTTAATAGTCTGTTGTTTATCTATTTTATCAATATTATGGTTTTGTATAGCAGTGTTTTGGTAAATAGTTAGGTATTGATAAAAATAATATGCTTGTCATTTTGAATTAGTTCTAACAGAATTGGCAAAACAAGTATACTTTTCTGTTTTTGCTGCTAGTTTATTTAAAACAGTAATAAGGATTTGTTTAGTGAATGTGGCTTTATGTTTTTTTTAATCTAAAATATTGAAGTATCAAGGAAAGATTTATTCTAAGCTTCAATTTTTTTTAAGTAAATATTGTATAATATATCAAATATATTTATAATAAGTTTTGTTAAGTTATATATAAATTGTGGCTTAAGGTTTGTTTTTTGAACATTGTTAAATTTTTTTCTATTGTCAAGTTCTTTTTCTCTATCTTTATTTATAATTGGCTTAAGATAGAAGCACTTGAGATTAGTGCAAGTTAATATATAATAATTAGTATGTCTAAAAGTTTTATTACATTTTTCATAAAAGCTGATTGGTTTTTTAAACTCAACAGTAATAGGTAAAAGCTTTTTGAGATAAGTGATAAAATGTTGTCTAAATTCATATTTAAGATAATTAGAAACTTTAGTTTTAAGATATAACAATTTAGTAAAATAGATAAGTTGTCAACTTCCAAGTAGTAGGTAGTGAGTTCAAAACCTACTAATAGTAAAAATTTGAATAATCACTTATATAATATATAGACAGTATTAGTGTTTGGAACCGGTTTTATTTTTCTTATGTTAAAACTGATTTTAATCAGATTTAATATAAGAAAAATAAAACTGGTTTCAAACTCTAGACAGTATTATGGCAATGGTATTCTGTCAATCAGTTAAAATAAGATATCTGCAATATGATTACACTAGCATGACTAGTAGGTTATAGGGCATCTGCACAATGTTAGAGTTACACAGAAGAATGCAGACTGACATCAGATAGTGCAAACCCAAGATAAGTTTTCATGGCTATATAAATCTATAAACTAAAAAACTAGAGCCTACTTGGAAAGATCTAAGTAAAAAGATAGCACAGATCTTTGAAAGTATTACTGTAAAGACTAGACCTAGAAAACAAATACTAATATGAAAGGAATTAGTTAAGCAAGAACCTCAAATGAAAGGTACCACCAACCAGGCTGCCAGAAGTCTTAAACTAAAGAAAAAGAATTTGAAAAGCAGACTTTGAGATACTAGAAACAGGTCATAGTTCTTTTGGGCTATTTGGATTAGAAGTCTAAGATTGAAAGCAAGGGTTTATTATAAGTACTAGGAATATGCTATAAAGTTAGTATTGAGATCTAAGTAAACTCTATAAGGGTAAGTCCTGTTAACAAAAAGATTAAATATAGATAATTAGTTAGCAGAAAGGCCTTCTAAAGTCTTATAGTCAGATGATATATTTTGAAATATGTAAAGTTTGATAGATATACAGAAAAGAAGGTCAAAGTTAGGTTAAATGATACTTAGATGTACAGAAACTTGTATACTATTTGTTGGTATAAGTATAAGGATTAAAGTGTTTAAATAGGTAATCTCCTAGTAGATTGCAAGTATGATAGCTAGTATAAAACCTGCTATATGAACAAACTACTTAAAATAGATAACCAAAAGTTGTATATATAGCTAGTTGTATATCTACTTTGTATAAGTTATATAATCATAATTAAAATACAATAAAAGCAATAGCTGCTGATTATTATAGGCTTAGTAAAAGTAAAAAAAAAAAAACCTTTAGTTTTATTAATAGTATTCGAAAATTGGTAGCTGTATATGAAAAAGATTTTTTTAAACCATTCATTAAAATGATTAAGTGAATTTTTTAGAAATAGTATATTGTATTTTTCAAGAAATAGAGTTTTGAAAAAATTTAAGTTAAGTTTGATATTAAATTAGTTGTCTATTTTGATAAAAAAAAATTAATATTGCTTATCAACTTTAATAACTTTAGATATAATATTAAACCTTTTTGGTCTAAGTTTAATATCTTTTACAAATTTGATATAGTTGATTGCTTAATAGTTATCTAAAAGATATAGATGAAGTTAGACAAAATTAATACAAAATTGTAAATAATTATAGGTTTGGATTAATGAAATAGTAAATAAGAGAAATAATAAACATAAAAATTATTTGTAGTAAAAAATTAATTTGATTAAAATTAGAAGACTTTTAATATAACTGAATAATTTAATTATAGAAAGAAAAATCTTAAAAGTAAATATATAACTTCTTTATATAAAAAAAACATTAAATAGATTTTAATCATATTTATATTAAAATTGATAATAAATAAACTAAGATTAACTAATCAATATAAGATAAGATCTGCAAGATAGTAAGACATTACTGAGATTGATATAATTTTTTAGACATAATCAGAATTGTTCTACAAGCATTATTAAATAAACTAAAAATTTGTAATATATAATAATACAGTATTATAAAAACTAGAAAAAGTTTTTAAATATAATTAAAATTATCTTATTTGTAAGTATAACAAGTTTCAATCCTTACTATAAAAGAGAATATTTTGTTAAAAATTAAATATAATACTAAGTTATTATATAATTTTAAAACCTAAAACATTTACAAGAATAATAGCAATAGATCTGACTTGAGATATAATATAATTAAAAAACCAATAATAACAACAGTTTGATTTGAAATACAGATTTATTATAAATTCTAGACCATTTTTAGAACATCTTAGAAAAATTAATAATATACCAAAAATGAAAGATTATAAGAATCAAATATGTATACTTGAACAGAACTAATTTGAAAATGATATAGTAACAAAAAAGATGAAAATATAAGAAATAAGATATTACTAAATATAGTTAAATTAGAAGACAGAAAAAACAAAACTAAATAAAATATATGAATAGAACATATGAATACAATTATAGAAAACAGTATTTTTAATGTTTAAAATATTATATTAAGTTTTGAAAGTATCTTTATTTGTATAATGATTTAAGAATATATCTTGACTATATGTAAGTATTAAAAAAAACTGCATGCAAGCATATAGCAAACATGAACTTAGATACTATATGAATAATCAGATGAAGTCAGTAGTGTAAAATTAGAATAGCTAATATATTACTAGTAATGATTTTGTAAAATATAATTTTAAATTATATACTTCTCTAATAATAATTATCAGAATTTTAAAAATTATATATAATTGATAGTAATGATTCACTATAAGAAAAAATTTTTTATGCAACTAAATTTTAACAAAAAATAATAATTTTTTTTTACAGTTTCATAAGAAGTTGTCAGTTTTGATTATATTTTTTATATATATATATTTTTTTTATTATAGAACAAAGAAAAAAACTTACTAAAGAACAATGTAACTAAATTGTTAATGCTTAATGCAGTGATGTGAAGCCAACAAAGATTATAAGAGTCTTAAAATTTTCTAAAAACATTGTATATAATGTTGTTAATTATTATAAAAGAAATAGAGTTATTAAACTTTTTTCTTGTCCAAGAGCACCTTCTAAAATAAATAAATGTGATATCTATCATCTTGTGCATCTTTTAAAAACAAGATAGAAAAGCTAGTTTGAACAATTTAACTAATAAATTTATCCAATCAACATTTATTGAAGAGTCTACACATACTGTTCAATGTTGCTTTTATAAATAAAGATTTTTTGGTTAAGTTAGAAAGAGAAAACTATTTGTAAATAAATTCTTTTATATAAGTTAGTTAAAATAAACTGAAAACAAAGAACATTAGAATAAAAGATAAAAAATATTGTTTGAAATAATGAATTATAATTTGAAATATTTAAAGAAGATGGTTAAATATATGTTTGAAGAAAATCAAAGAAAAATATAATATAGATTGTTTGGTTCTGATATTTAAATCAGAAAAAAAAAATGTAATAATATAAGGCTATTTAGTATATATAATCTCAGATTTTTAATTTGGGTTTTTGGTAAGATGAATATAAAAAACTATATTGAAGTTCTTTATGATGTTTTGTTATCTTATTTAGAAGGTCTAGAAAATGTTGTTGAAAAAAAAAATTTTTTTCAAAATAATAATGCAAAAATTTACTTTGTAATATTTACTAAAAATTAGTTAAAAGAGATATATTTCTCTGGCCTTTGTACAGCTCAGATCTTAATTTTATTGAACATATTTAGGATAAATTAAAATGTCATATTCATTGTGACAAGTTAAAAGGTCAAGTCCAAAGATGAGGCAAATGCAACAGATTGTTACTAGAAAAATAGTTATGCTATATAATATTCCTTAAAAATAATAGAGGCAAATTTATGATTAAACACAAGATCAAGACAATTGAAAAGAAGCATTACAAGATGAGTATTATGATTTTAAAAGAGTATTGGTTTATTTTATAAGTTAAAAAGGCTTTATTAACTTTTATTAATATTTTGTAAAGGTAATACAAGTATATTATTAAGGATTATTCGAACTATATTGAACTATGCTAGACCATATGAACTAATTTTTGAAAAAGAAAAATTACTCTTTTTATAATGAATTGAATAAGAGAAAAGTCTGTGCAAGACCATGACTCTTCTCATATTTTTCAACACTTCTCAACCTTATTTGTTATAACTATTAATCTCTTTTATACAGCCTTTTATTACTTTAACATTTTTTATGATTTTCATAATACTAATAAGAAATGTTTTAGTTTCATAATTCTAGAGCCAGAACTTATCATATTGTCTTCAATCATACCCTCCTTGACATCACTTCATATCTAAGTCAAATAAGACAGGTAAAGTTAATATCTATTTCTAATATAACAGGTTGGTCCAGGTCAATCTTATCTTAATTGAAGAAATAGTTAGATCTTGCATGAAGGCTTGTATACCTTCATATGGCTTCATTGGGATTGGACACATATGTTTCAGATGGATCATCATAAGCAACTCTAATTAGATAAGTATGCCACAATGTCATCCATTTCACAGGTTCCATGAGATGTCAGTTTTACCTCTGACATCATAAACATATTCTTCTGCTAGGCAATGAGTCAGAACTATTCTGTTTACTTTAGAATGAATAGTTTAATTTGAATGGTTCAATTTTTAGAACTCTTGTTGAAAGTATGTCTCATCATGTTCATGCTGTAATTGAAACTAATGACTATTCTACATGTTATTAATTTTTGTAAATAAAACTTGTTTTTAAATAAAAAAAAATTAACCCAATTTGATAAATGAATTGTCAAATCATAAAAACTTGTAAAAAAAATGATTGTCATACTGTAACTAATAAA
Source organism: Cetraspora pellucida (assembly GCA_910591915.1). Taxonomy (NCBI): domain Eukaryota; kingdom Fungi; phylum Glomeromycota; class Glomeromycetes; order Diversisporales; family Gigasporaceae; genus Cetraspora; species Cetraspora pellucida. The sequence continues at coordinate 9,371 of CAJVQA010004174.1, read as the reverse complement.
TTCCGGTGATCACTGTCAGGGAAATGTACTATATAAAATTTGAAACCTAATAAACCAACTGGCAGTGTCGCCAAAGTTCAAAAAAAAGTTATAATTATTACTTTTGCTATTAGTAAGCAACAGTCACGTGGTTAATACAAAATTAGCAAAAAATCGCCCTTAGCAAAAAATAACGTCACTAGCTATTTTGTTCAAAATAGCGCTATAATAAAATCCGATGACTCTGGTAGTACGTATGTAGAATTGTTGGGGAAACTGGTGACTATCTAAAATCTGATTGGCTATTTCATTTAATGGCCAATTAGATTTAAAATAATCACCAGTTTCACCACTGTAGTAGATCGTACATTACGTATCGATCGACCGGTTAATATAGTTAGATAACACACCCAGGTAGATGTAAAGAAACTTGAGTGAGAATAGGGATTACGACCATACCTCTGCGGTGGAAGGTCAAAAGGCTATGGATTAAATATGATAATCCCTTTTGTCAGAGAATGGTTGTATTTGACCAATTTGAAAGTAATTAAATGTTCGAATACAGGCGAAATTCTTTTTGATAAGTTAAGAGCTGATAGTATTATGGTAAGTTTTAATTCTGCAACATTATAACATATACATGCTTTATGGTGATTTAAATTTTCTAATCTAATTTTATTGTCATTAAACTTCCTTAAGTGCATCGCCTTTTGGTTATGTTTTTGAGTTGCCGGTAAAAGTGTTTTATTTCTAATATGCTCGTGTGCGTTATTTCGAGATAAAGGGTCAATTTTATGAGCCTGATTCTTACTATACAGTATATAGGGTGCGTGTTATCATTATTTCGAGACACAGCATTATTAAATACTGTATGCTATTTAAAATGATCTGACTCTTAAATAATGCCCATGCTCGTTATTTTACGGTTACAGTAGTTGGTAAAGATCAATCTTGATTGTTTTATTAGAAATGTCGATAGTGAAATTGTAGACATTTAAGTTTTCAATGAAATTTATTTAATTATAAAACAAATATAAAAAGTGATTATCCAAGCTATCTCCATAAATTGACTCTTGGTTCAAAATTAGCAAATAAAATCTTATCGAATTATTGATTATTGCTTTAAAAGTATGTATTTGACGCAGCTACTACGTCTGTACATTCGATCTTCGTCTATGTATCTGGATATACTGAATTATCGTTACACGATTAAGTCAGACGCAGTTTTTTGTGTATATATATATATATATAAAAAAAAAAAAAACTGACCTCTTCCGTTGAGTTCTTTTTTTTTTTTATATAAAGGCTCATCTGTTTTTTTACGAGAAAAGGAATACTTAGGCTATCGAGAGTTTAAAAAATTCTTTTTTACAAAGAAAAGTTGAGAATTTTTTTAGGCTGTCGAAAGTTTAATTTAATAATAAATAAAAATGAGTCAAACGGCGTCAGCAGCAGACACAACTGATAGAAATGTGGAAATCTGGAAGGTTAAGAAGCTGATTAAGAGCTTGGAAGCCGCTAGAGGGTTAGTAAAATCGAAATTCTTATTTACTTTATTCTTCTATTTTATTTTTTTTAAACGTTTGAGTGGTAGGGAAGTTCTGACCTTGTGTTTTATCATGTGATAGGAACGGAACTTCTATGATCTCTCTTATAATTCGTAGGTTACCAAAATTAAAGTCGATCAGACATGATTTTAATTTCTAAATATTTACCTTATTTAACATTCCATAGCCCCCAAGGATCAGATATCTCGTGTGGCGAAAATGTTGGCAGATGAGTACGGAACTGCCTCTAACATTAAATCTCGAGTAAATCGTTTATCTGTATTGGCTGCTATTACATCAACGCAACAAAGATTGAAATTGTACACCAAAGGTATGTAAATATATAGTATGATCTATGATTTCCTATATGAATTATTCATTATATCATTTCATAACGGTTTAATTCTCTTACATTAGTTCCAACTAATGGACTTGTCGTTTACTGTGGTACCATTGTTACTGATGAAGGGAAGGAAAAAAAGGTTAACATTGATTTTGAACCTTTTAAAGCCATCAATACTTCTCTCTACCTATGTGATAACAAGTTTCACACGGAAGCTTTATCCGAATTGCTGGAATCGGATAATAAGTTCGGATTCATTGTGATGGATGGCAACGGTGCATTATTCGGTACCTTGAGTGGCAATACCAGGGAAGTCATCCATAAATTTCAAGTTGAATTACCGAAAAAACATGGTATGATCTGTTTCTTTCCATCTATTATTATACAAACTATGGTTGTAAATTGCGAAGTGGTTTAATAATACTGAATTTGACATGTTTTTTTTTTCAAAAAAAAAAAAAACCAGGTAGAGGCGGTCAATCAGCATTGCGTTTTGCTCGTCTTCGTGAAGAAAAGCGACACAATTATGTTCGTAAAGTCGCCGAACTGGCAGTTCAGTTCTTTATTACAAACGACAAAGTAAATATAATTTATTTTTATTTATTTATTTTAAATATAGAGATATATATATTTACAAATAAAATCATGTATAAAATTTTTGTAAGGTCAATGTCACCGGACTTATTTTAGCCGGTTCTGCTGATTTTAAGACTGAATTATCTCAATCAGACATGTTTGATTCGCGTCTTCAAGCTAAAATTATTAAATTAGTCGATGTCTCTTATGGAGGAGAGAATGGTTTTAATCAAGTAAATGATAATACATTCTTCTGATCAAGTGTATTTTAATTTTTTGTATTTATTTATATTGTCTAACGTATTAAATAATTCATTATTTATATAGGCAATCGAGCTCGCCGCTGAGAGCTTGGCAAATGTCAAATTCATTCAAGAAAAGAAGCTAATTTCAAAGTACTTTGATGAAATTTCCCAAGACACTGGTAAATTTTGCTTTGGTGTTGATGATACTCTAAAAGGCTTAGAGTTAGGTGCTGTCGAAACTTTGATTGTTTGGGAAAACTTGGATGTGTCTCGTTACGTTTTGAAAAATTCTAGTGGCGGTATGTTTGAATATTCATTACTAAAATCATCTGAAATTCGAGTGTATTAAGTTAGCTCTCATATCTCGCATCATATAATGCAGCGGAAATGATTGTTCATATGACCAAGGAACAAGAAAAAGAACGTTCTCTCTTTATTGATAAAGAGACGGGTGTCGAGATGGAAGTGTGTGATCGTATGCCACTTTTAGAATGGTTTGCTGATCATTATAAAGATTTTGGTGCTACTTTGGAATTTGTGACCAATCGTTCCCAGGAAGGCTCACAATTCGTTAAAGGATTTGGTGGAATTGGTGGCTTGCTCCGTTATAAGGTTGACTTTGACTCTTTGAATTACGATAGTGAAGAAGATGGTTTCTTCTCTGGTATGCTATTTTTATCCTGAATTTCTTTAGTGCATTATTATCATAGAAGGGTGTGAAACCTGAGTTGCACCTAGTAAAACTGCTATGTAGATCACGTTAGGGTAAGGGTTGATTTCACCCTAATTTAATAATCATAGCGATTTTAGTGGCGCGCAACTCAAGCTTCATCATGTGATATTAATATCATTTAATAAATTAATTTTTATGTTTCTTTTTTTATCAGATTGACAATATGCCATTGATCTAGTGATATGGGCTGACCCTGCCCATCGGCCGGCCGGGCGGGTGGGCCGGCCCTTTATCCATATATTGATGGGCCGGCCTGTTATAGGAGGTAGTAAAAGGAAATACTTAGAGATGATGATCAATTATGGAATGATCGATCATTTAATTTGTTTGATCGTGACCGACCATTAAATAGTCATGCCTGACACCATGCATCACTCGTATTATATTCGTTACAATAATAATATTTGTCTTTATTATTTTCCATTAACACCTGCTTAAAGTTGCACCTGCCTGAAATTAGCCCTTGAAATTAGATCTTGTAGTGTTACAAAATTTTTCGTAATAAAATTTATTACTACGTATATTTAGTTATTTTTTTTATTAGTCGTACAATCATTCCATTCTGCGTAATGATTTTCCTTTTAATTAGATACGTATATATAGTTAACTTTACCTTTTACTATGTATACTTTTAGCATAATTATTATATCTTTTTCTTATAATTAAAAAATTATTGCTTAGCTTGTGCGTGTTATTTTTCTTTAGAAAGTTCGAATAGTCGGTATTGATAATTAAATAAACATTTAAATTTAACCATCTAATCAAATGATTATGATTTAAGCCAAGCCCAGCAAATAAACTACGTATTACTGCCTGTGATTCCAGGATTTCGCATTAACCATTCGCAACACGGCAGATCCTCGTGTCACAGCATATTAGTGATTGGGTAGACTCACGGGTCACCGGGTAGACAGGCAAGTCTAGAGTCCGTGTAGATCATTTTATAAAAAATTGAAAGATGTTCTAATAAAATTTTTTATGATTATATTTAATTTTTATTAAAATTTTATAATATATATATTAAAACATGCTTTTTGTGGGATGGGGTTTCGTAGCCTAGTGGTCTAGGCATTCCTTTCTTCACAGACAAGGTTGATGGTTCAATTCCAGCTGGAGGCAAAATTTTGTAATTTACAGAAACATATGAATGTATGCGAAGCTTTGTGGTTTAAGTTCATGTGAATAGAAGATTGGTATATAAGAAAGTTCTCAAAAAGAAGTTTCCTGATATGGAGAGTTGGTGCTCGATGCGAGAGAAGTGATAAATATACCAAAAATGAAAAGAAGGCACATTAGCGAGTAATATGATGAACATAAAAGGAAATTATAGGAAAGGAATAGACTTACTGAAACTCAAACACCTCTGGTACCAAAACCAGTTTAGTAGATATAGGATACACTAATACGAATAAAAATCTAAAGGGGGTAATCTTGGTATCATACTTAGTAAGTTTGCGTCGAGGATAAATTCAAAGGATTATGTATATTCGGTAACATCTAATGAGATAATATCTTGATATAAATAGTAATTAGATAGTTTTAATCTGATATGTTCATGTAGTAATGAAAGGTTGTAATGCATAGGATTGAAAATCAGAAAGTTTAAATAGGGGATTCACAGGCGGATCTCAGGTATAATAGCTAGTGAATAACCCTTGGGTGAAACTCTTAATTAGATAATGACTAAAGTTATACATGTGATTAGTTATACTTTCATTGATAAACTATATATCTATTAATAACTAGACATTATTCAATAAAAGACAGACAGACAAGATTGCTACTTATAATAAAAAAAAAAAAAAAAAAAAACATGTTTTTTGTAATGGTATAAAATTTAATAATTAAAATATTAAAAAAAAATATACTCACATATATTATAAAGTTTCCTGTAATGATCTCAAATTCCTTGTAATGATATAAAATTAGTAATTTTGATTAGTTTATATCACATGATTATAATATAACAAAAAAATAACACCTAATCTTTAAATACATATTTCTTATTAAATATTTAACCAATTTTAATTATTTTACTATTATTAGAATCAGAAAAATCCATTTTACAAATTTTACTTAAGAATCTAAAATAATTAACTTAATAAAAGTTTTAAAATATTGAAAATAAAAAAAATTAATCATTATGATTATATAAAAAATAATCTATATCAGATTTTATTCTTAATAGATCAATAGAAATTTCTTTAAAGATTTATATTTTATTATGTTTATATTGATATTCATAGCTTTACTGTTAGTGTTATAATAAAGTTACAAATATCAACTTACTATAAAAGAAAACAGTTCTAATTTTCTTATTAAGTAGCAATTTCTAATATTAGAAATTAGTAAATAACAAACTCTAATTTATTGAAAGTCATGTTTTTTAGAAATACTAAAGAGTAATAATGAAAATTAATTAGTAACTTTCAGATCATTTATTGATGATGGGATGTAATGACCTAATGAAGTGGATAGGTTGTTAACTCCCAAGTGGCAGGTCTAGAGTTCAAATTTCAGTAATAGTGAAAATTTGCAATTCTTTCTGTGTTATGGCTAACTGTCTTCTGTGATTGGTTAGAATAAGATACCTATAATCTGTATCATACCAGTATAACTGAAAGGTTTAGGCACTTGTACAATATTGTATGAAGGAACACAAACTGGTACTAGGTGATATGAATCTAAGATAAGTTCTTAGGTCATATAAATCACAGGAACCAAATAAGAAGATGGAAGTCTACTTGAAAGACCCAAGTAGAGAGGTAACTCAAATCTTTAACAATGCTACTATAAAGACTAGACTTATGAAATAGAGCTAGAACTTGTAAAACTGGGCAAATGTGTCAGTCTATGAGGAGAAACTAGATGAACCAATCAGGTTATCAGAATTTTCAGGTTTTGAAAAAAAAGAATACATGCTAGCAAACATGTAAACCAGAGATACAGTCTTGTATTACTTTTTCAGACTATCTGAAATGGCAGCTTAATAGAACTTAAATTGAATACCAAAGTAGTAAGAATATATTGGGAAATTAGTATTGGAGTTGAAATGAACTCTACAAGAACATAGCAGTTTAATTGTATGCCCTAACTGTTAGTGTTGATCTTAGTCATAGTGATATTAAGTTAGCTATAAGAATAGAATACAGAAGATTCTGGAGGGTTTAGTACAAGGTCAAAAGTTTTCTATGTGAGTAAACTGTTTTAAAAACTTAGTAGCTATGGTATATTTTCATCAGCATCAGCCAGGGTCATTGGTAGGCAGAGATAGGTAGATAGATACAGAAACAGAGTGGTTAAATAGGAAATCTACAAGTGGGTTCCAGATATGGCAGCTAGTGTAGAACCTTTAGATGGACTACTTAAATTAGATAATAACTAAAGTTGTACAAGTGACTAGTTGTACACTCTCTTTATAGTTGCTTCTTGTAGTTATAATGCAACCATTAGCCAAATATACTATCAATAAAATCCTAAATTGCAAATACTCATCTTAATATTTAAAAAAAAAAAAACATTTGCTAATGATAATTTTTTGATCAAATAATTTGCCAATAGTAATTTTTTAACTTTTTTTTTACTTAGTGATTTTACTATAAGTTTTCAGATTTTTTGTTAATAGTAATTTTCTAACTGTTAGAAAAGATTATGTTTCAGAGTTTCAAATTTATAATAAATATATGTTTCAAAAAACTTCTATGATTTTATTTTAGAAATTTTATTTTAAAAGATTATAATCTTTATAGACTAACAATATTTTTTTTTTAAATTCTTTATCTAATAACTATTATCATATTCATTGTATTAGACACAACTATTTTTTATTTTTTGTTTAAATATTAAAAATAGTTTTACAAAATGCCAATAATAAAAATTTATAAAAATATTTAAAAACTGAATTTCACAAAATTACAAAGAAAAAGCATTAGTGACAAGAACATTACTTTAGTTTCAATGAATTTAAATATTAAAAAAGAAGAAAACAAAATGTTTACTAATTCACTTTCAAGAATAACTTAAAGTTTTTGTATTGTAAATCTGAAAGAGACAAAGTTTTAGCCATACACTTTGCAAAAATGCTACTTTAATATTTTTGTATTGTGGTTATAATAATTTTGAATACAAAAAAGATAAAGTATTAGCTAATGCATTTTGAAAGAATGCTATTTTAATCTTTTATATATTAGTTATAATAGTCTTGAATTTGAAATATAGGTTAGAAAGATATTGAACTAGACATCAGAAAAAAATTAGCCAAAAATTTTTTTTCTATTTATTTTTTATTTTTATTTTATTTTTATTTAACTGTTCTAATTAATGTTTTGAATTAATAATATACTTAAAGAATATTATTCTAATTTAAATATGCATACTGGTAATATTTTATTAAAAGAACTATGAAGTTTATATTGATTTAGATTCATCAATATTAGTTGATAAAAGAACATAGTCCTATTTATTGTGTTTGTCAACATCTGAAATCTTAAAAGGTGAATGTTTTACTTAAGCTACAGTTTTGGAATTATTATAATAAAAATATTAATTGATCAAAGACTTTTTGATGTTTACAATTTTGATGCTTAAGTGATGATAATTTGTCATGGATTATTATTTGAATTTATTATAAAGCTACTAAAATGATAGATTAAATTAGTAAAACAATATATTAACTCAGATCTGAAAAAAAATATACAGTTGTTTAAAATATTAATAAACTTGAAAATTAGAAAAAAACATTATAGCCATTAACCTTTTTTATATTCTTTAAGTATTCTTTTTTTTTTTTTTTTTTTATTTGATTTTATTTTTGTTTAATTATCAAATTTTATTTTAAATATAGGTTTAGTTTATATATTTTAGGAATATTATTTCTATACTAAACTAAATTTTTTTACTCTCTTTATGCCAGATCAGCAATAATTTTTTTTTTTGTATCAAATAGTTTTAATTTAATTTTTAAATTAGATCTCTAAAATTTAAAGAAGTAGGTTACTAATTATATATTTGGTAGTATACTTTATTTGGGTATTGAAATACTATTAATATATTTTTTATTAGGTTGTGTCTTGTTTTAGTTTATACATTTCAAGATTATTATTCATTAATATAAATCTATAAAATTCTGTGATGAATTTAGAAATATTAGTAAAATATGATAAGGGTTTGCAACAGTATATTTTGCTAAATGAATGATAAAGAGAATATTAACAGAAGTGTTATATTTAGATTATTTAACAAATTAAATATTGTAATGAAAAATTTATAAAAGAGGTATTTTAAGATACTGTTAACTACATTTAATAATTATTATACAAAGTTTTTATTATTATATTTTAAAATATTGAAGTTAAAGACATTTAAGATACTATAGAATTTAAAAGATAATATATTGAAAGATATATTATTATTTTATTCTATTGAAATAAGATTTTGAGTCAAAATCTTCTGGAAATAAACTAAAAAGATAATTTAACCTTATTGTATTATATAATTTTGATCTTGAAATAATTCATTTTAAGGTTTTATTCATCAAGATTTATATAGTATAAATATTGATTCATAGCTGATTTAGAACTTTATAATCTTGTTTTTAATTGATAAAGAATGTTTAATTTTGGTCTTTGTTATAAATATGAAGTTGGTGTTAAAAAAAATTATATTAGTAGATGCATTAATTCTAGTAAACAATATTTTATCAACTGAATCTAATTACTACAAAATATATTGGTTTTCAAAATTATTCAATAAAACATCTGACTGGTTAAAAGAGCTAATTATTAATGTTATTGAGAAATATACATTAGAATCATTAAATCAATTTACAAGAATTGGACACAAATTGCTAACTCTTTCCAATGATCACTTGTGCCAAAATTCTGCTAAAGAAAATTTAATTTTCTTTAACAATTTATAATTAAATATATCTTTTAAACCAAATAAAACTG
>CAJVQA010004173.1:0-18033 GCA_910591915.1 Cetraspora pellucida | reverse complement strand
GATATTTATGTAATTGCAAATGTAGTTTCAAAATCTTAATAAAGCACTAGCGTGACTGCTTAAGTTTAAAAAAAAAAAAAAAAAAAAAAGTTATTTAAGTTAATTAATTGTTTAATGCTTGGAAATTGCAAAGTTGAACTGTAAATATATTTCTTTTATAATTAGTAATAATAATTTATTTTATCTCTTTTTGCTTAATAAGGTAAGTTAAGTCTATTGAGTTTACTTAATATAAAGAAATATTGATTAACAGAAAGCCAACCTCTAGCTTTATAAATAACTGTATCAATAAAATAATAAATATTAATGTAAAATATATTTTTAAAGAGTATTTAATAAAAAAACTTATTTTAAATTGTTTTAAATTTTTTAATTTGTTCTGTAATTTTTTAATAAGTTTATTTTTAAGATTAATAAAAGCAGTAAAGTAACTTTTACTTGTAGGCTTAATAATACAAATAGTATTTAAAATATTATTAACAATAGTATTTTTTTATTTTATATTAGTAAAGTTATTATTAAAGTTTTTTAAATATTTTAAAGTATTTATAATTTATAAATATATCTTTAAATATACTGTTATAAAGTAATTTTTAGCATATTATATTATAAAATAGTCTTAGTAGTTATATATATATTCATTATTGTATTTTATATATTATATTTATTATTAGTTATTAGTTATTAGTTAGCTGATAGTTATATTATATAGTAGGTAGATAAAAGGATCTTAATTGGCTATTAAAATGTGATACAGCTATATAATACTAAGTAATATCTGTAATGTTACTATTATCTTACAAATCCTAAATATTTTTATATAAGTTTTATATATTCTAATACCAAATTATTGTGCCAAGTGCTGCAGTATAAGAATTTCAAATATCTTTAACACAAACTCCAAATGTTCTTGCATGAACTCCAAGTATCCTTGTACAAATCTCAAGTGCTTTTACATAGATTTAAGTGTCTAAATATAAGCCTTAAGTATTTCAAACACAAATAACAAATGATATAAACAATATCTCTAGTTGCTTCTATATAATCTTTACTATCCCAAGTATAGTATTATTTAATATTGTTCAAACTTCCACTATTCCAAGTATAATGATATTTGATGTTGTTTAAATATCTATTATTCTGAGTACAGTATCAAGTAATGTTACTTAAATTTTTACTATTTCTGCTAAGTAAAAAGATATATAAAGAGTACCTTTCTCTCTTCTCTGCTAATTTTAAATTTCTATACTTTGATCTAGACCTTCTCACCTTTATCTTTAACTTATAAAAGTGATATTTCCTTTTTAAAATAATTTCTATAGACAAGGTTGTCACTGTATATTTATTTAATAAAACTAATCTATATATTGTTACTATTTTGAACTATTTGCTTGCTACTGTATAGTAAAGTAAACTACTATACCTCTACTTTGTATATATTTGCAATAGTTAACCACTATATCAGATAACCTTGTTACTTGGTTATATTGTACCAAGAAAGCTGCAACTCTGTAATAATATTAATTTTAAAGTCTTTATAAATATAGCTGCTATTAGCTTATTTAACACAACAACTTATCTTCAAATTTTTATCATTTATTATCTATTTAAAATAAAAAAACTAATAAAAATTAGTCTAAATAGTAATCTAGATTTACTAATAGTTTAACACAGTTGCCAATAATGCTTACTTATCATTATGCCTTATTTTAAGATCTTTATCTCACCTCTTTAAAGTAAGTTCTTTATATATTGAATATATTAAATAGTAAATAAATAGTTGTTTTTTTTTTGTTTTTTTTTATTAAGATAACCTCTTTGATCTTTTGACTTTTATTAATCACTTATTGGTATTATAGTTCAATGAACCACTACAGGAGAGCGTACAATTGGCTATATGTGTAACTTTTCTATATTACCTATTTAAGAAGTCTACCCAAAGGTTCTCCATCAATTGCCATACCTAATATCTCTGCTTGGGTGTTCTACTTTAAACCCTCTGAACCTGTAATCTGTGTTTACATTACTGATTATCTCAGATGTACCAGATCATCATTCTCAACCTTAGGACTAATTTATCCTCAAGGTAAACCTTCCAGAGCCTTCTGTACCCATTTTTACAGCTGACCTAGATATCACTATAGCAGAACCAACACTTGCAGTTAGGGCTAACCATTAAACTACTATGCCCTTGTAGAGTTCACTTAGACCCAGCATCTACTTCACAGCATAACCTCGGTACTTTAGTATACTCCTGCCTTTTCTCCTGCCCTTTTACCAAACTCCCAATCCAGATAGCTCATGTAGGACTACAACCAGTCTATTGGTATATTAGATCAGCCTGATATCCTTTTCCTTCAGTTCATTTTAGCAGTCTGATTGGTGGTACCTCTAAGACTTCCAACCCAGAGGTTCTTGCCCGTCCAGCTACTAGAACCGGGTACTAGACCTGGGTATTCGTTTTGCCAGACTAGCTTTTACAGTAGGGTCATCAAAGATCCAGCTACCTCTTTACCCAAATGGACTTCTTGTTATACAATTTCAACAAATTTATATGGTCACAGAGACTTATCTAGTGTTTGCACCACCTGATTTGTCAGTTTGCATTCCTCTGTGTAACTCCAACATTGCACGGATGCCCCATGACCTGCCAGTCATACTGGAATGACCACCATTACAGGTATTCTAATCCAATCATTAGTAACAGTTGCCATAATACGAATATTACATAGGTGATTATTCAAATTTTTATCATCGATGAGATTTGAACACCCAACCTACCACTTGGAGGGTTGACAACCTGACCACTTCACTAGGTCACCACACTCTGTGAATAAATAGTTGTACAAAACAATATATTTATAAGTTTTATATAACAATCTGTGCATTTTTATTTATTTATTAATAAGAAATTATATATTAAACATTATAGTTATTACAATTATATGGGTTATAAAATAATTAAATTTGTATAAAATTAGATTATATAATATTAACTTGTAATCTGTAATAAAAGTTATTAATTTCAATTAATATATAATAATAAAAAGCTATTGTAATTATAAAATTAAAGTTGAATATATAAAAAATTAATTTGATTGTATTAGTTATTTTTTATTTTTTTTTGCAATTTCATAAATTAAAATTTTCATTTTATTTAATATAAGTAAAATATAAAAATTAAAATTTTAAATAACCTATTAACTTCTAATAAAATTTACTATAAAAAAAACCAATTTTTTTAACAAAGTTTATAAAAAAAAAATTTAATATAAAAGATTTTTCAAATGTCTAAAGATTATACAAATTTGATTATATTTTTTTAAAAAAAAATAATTTATAAATCAAAATTAAAAAAAGAATAATAATAATATTTTTAGCATTGCTTTATTAATTCAAACTATTAAGATATTAGACATATTTTTTTTTATAATTTTAGTTGTGACTATTTTATTAAAAGTACTGTGAAAATATGAATTTATGAATAAATAATATTAAAGAAAAGAGAATTTAGCTCTTTAAGTTATCTTTATTTGAAAAACATAAAATTAAGTAAAAAAAAAATCTTTTAAATAAGAATGTGTTGAACAATAGCATGATTAAAAAATTGACATATTATTTGCTTTGTTTAAAGAATAATCATAATATATTAGTAAAATATTTATATTGTATTTATTATTTAATTTTGAAGTTTTTATTTTCAAAAATTATAAAATGCATCTATGGTGTTAAACACCATATAAAATTTTATTAATAAAATTTAGAATTAAGGTGCAGTTTTAGAATAAAGTAGAGTTTTAGATATTATACTGTAGATTATATATAAGGTCCTGATTTCAGTTCTCGTAAGGTTTTTATGAGTCCTAAACATTTTTACTTAGGGTACCTAATCCTGTTTACTTTTATATTTTGAGAAATAGCACTTATGGTGTTCAGCACCATAGGTGCATTTTAGTAAACTTGTTTATTTTTTATATTTATAAATATTTGTTTTTAAATTTTTAAGAAATTTTTTTAATATTAATTTAACTTTGAAAATAAGTAATTTAATCTGTTACAGATTATGAATGTATGATCATGTGATCAGTTTTTTTGTTTTTACTATATTATATAAAAATAAACTACAGTCAAACCTCTTTATAATCACACCCTCTGGAATAAAGATTTATGTGTTTATAAAAATATTTTTACTAAGATGTGCATATAAAAAGGTTTTTTTAATATGTTTATATATAATTGGTTTCTAAATAAATATGCTTATAAAGAGGTTTTTTATATGATGTGCTTATAATGAGTGTGACTATAGAGGGGTCAGACTGTACCAATATATAATTATATGAAATTTTTATAATACAAACTAATGAGATTATAAGATCAGATTATAATATTGTATGATCAAAGAAAATTAAACTAAATATAAGAAACAATTATTAGTTTTCAAATATGTTTAATTGTTTTTTTTTAAATAAGTATATATTTTGTAAGATTTATTATGATAATTTTAGATTTTTATATGAAATATTTGAATAAAAAAGTAAGTATATTATTGACAATTATTTTAATAAAATTTACAAATACTAGATTTAATATTTGTATATAATAAGATAAAAAAAAATCAACTGATTTATATAATAGAAAAAAAAGAAATTAATTATATATTATTTTTTATTAAAAGAGTTTACTAATTCTAAATAAGAAAATTGGATATAATTTTTTTTTATATAAAAATAATTTATTAATATATTTTTGTATTTAGCATCTTTTTATTTTATTTTATTTTTATTTAATTATGCTTATTATAAAATGCAATGTATTTTTAATTTTAAATTTTTTTTAATATAAGTAATATTAAAAATATAAAGAAGAATTTAGTTAAGTAAAACTTTGTATAATGATAAAATATAAAATCTAAACTTGATGTTAATAAAATTTTGATAGATTTATTATTAATTTTATTTTATTTGTATTAATTTAAATAAAATATATATAGAGGTGTAATAATCTAGTAAAGTGATCAGATTGTTAATCTTCCAAGTGGTAGGTTGGGTATTCAAATTTTATTAATAGTGAAAATTTAAATAATTATTTATATAATATTTGTATTACAATAACTGTTACTAATAATTAGATTAGGATACCTATAATAATGATCACATTAGCATGACTGACAGGTTATAAGTATCTGTGCAATAAAGAAAAGAATATTAAGCTGATCTAATATACTAATAGACTAATTATAGTTCTACATAAACTATCTGGATTGAAAATCTAATGAAATTCAGAAATATACTAAAGTATCAATATTATACTATAAAGTAGATGTTAGAGTTTGAGTGAATTCTACAAGGGCATAGCAGTTTAATAATTAAATCTTAATTGCAAATATTAGTTTTGTTATAGCAATATCTAGATCAACTGTAAAAATAGATACAGAAGATTTTATTTTAAAAATAAAATAATCTTATGATTAAGACAATGATCTGAGCATTTGGGTATAACCCAATGAGTTAATACAGGTTATAGGTTCAGAAGGTTTAAAGTGAAACATTCAAATAGGAGTATTAGATATGACAGTTGGTGAGAAACCTTTAGGTAAACTCCTTAAATAGATAATATAAAAAAGTTACATGTATAACCAATTGTACACTCTTTTGTAGTAATTTATAGAATTATATTACCAAAAATTGTTAATAAAAATCAAAAAACCAAAAAGGTCACTTTAACACCAAAAAAAATAAATAAATAAAGTACATATAATTAATATAAGAGAAGTTTTTAAATATGCTTTTTAATTAGATTTTTAATTGTATTTAAATTAATTTACTTTATGTAAATAAAAATGGTTTTACAAATCACACCAGCAATGTTAACATATCTTAAAAACTAACAAATTAACTAATGTACTAGTTAATTCAAACTGTTTGGGATGATCATCAAACTAGTAAAATCAAACATTAATTAGAGTCGTATACATATAATAAATATTTTTTATAAAAATCTAAATTTACTACGGATAATATCAACTTTCGGTACGCTTTTCTCTTGAACTAGTATAATAATTAATGGTCTAATTTTTTTTAAAAAGATAGAGTAAATTGTATACTTTAATGTAATAGAGCCATTTTTTTGATTTATACTATTTTATAAGTAGTAAATCCTTTAACAATGTAAAATAAACATTATCTAAATTTACAAACATAAAGCTAATGAAAAATTGTAAAACTGAGCCTATTGCTGAAAAGAGCATCATTAAAGCTGTCGATTAAAAAAACAAAAAAGACATACTCTTTGCTCAAAATGTGTGCCTTTAGTAGTTATTTTAAAAAATTTACGATATATTGCACTAATAAAAAAAACAATGTATAGATAATTTTCCGAAATTATTAAAATAACCGATAAATAATCCTCAATAATAAATATACTTATGATTTGATTTACTGATTTTATTAATCGCCATGCTAGATAAATTCAAAGATCATTTTTGTTTATGATTTTAGTTGCAACTGTTCAATCAAAAGTGTTGCGAAAATATGAGTTTACGAATAATGATATAGAAGAAAGGAGAATTCAGCTCTTTGGGCACAGTTAAAGTAACGACATATTGTTTGCTTTGCTTAAAAAGTAATACTAGTGAAATATTCATGTCGTATTCATTATTTTAAAGTTTTTATTTTTTTATATAAATAATTTTTTAGTTAATATCAAAAGGCAACTTTTGAAAATTTTTTTAATCTTACTTTGGGAAAGTTTTTTTTTTTTAATGATTAATGATTTTTAAAATATTTTAAAATTTTTGTTGTGGGTAAAACTGAAACTACTAGTTAATTTAGCTTCGGCCATGATATTTGATTCTCAAATACGATAACTTATTTTCATAAAACCATACAAATTGATTTAAACCATCCTTAAATTTATATGCGAATGCATGTCAAGAAATTGGTGGTACTTTCATCAAATAAGAAGGAAATGTTTGCTGTATTGTTCATATTATTAATCTTGCAATACAAAGCTTTTATAACATTTGCATTCAGAAGCAATTATCTCAACGCCGTCAAAAATTAAAGGAGTTATGTCTATGTAATATCATATCATGTTCCAATTCTTGATTTGGAACTTTTACATACTATATAAACAGCAAGATAATTCGACACTTTAAATGATTGAGCAGGTTATTATTATAGATTTTCTATTAATAAATTGCATACTTAGCTAAATTTTGAAATTTTAAAATTGAAAATAAAATACTAAAAAAATACATATTTTGGCAAAAACTTTGTATTTAATAGTATATTATTAATGCTATTAAATGGCTTATTTTTTAGCAAATCAAATTTTGGTATTTTTTTGTAAAGTGCGAACTGATGTATCCAGAAATTTGCAATGTCTTGAGATGTACCCGCCACATGTTTCTTGTTCAGTCTGAAATATAATATGGATATACTCCTGAGTAGGTAAACAACCATTTTATTTATGTATAATATTTAAGTTTTATAAATTGCTATAAATTATTTATAAAGATTACATTTATAATAAATTCATAAGAAATAAATCCTTGTACCTTTGTTTTAAATGAGTATTTTGTCCTATATTTGTGATCTATTAAAAGAAAAACATCAAAAAATAAGAATTATTGCAAATGCCTTATTTTTAAGATTTATTGCAGCCAGTGGTAGTATTAAATTTTATAATATAAGAATTGTAATTGCCCAAGCAAGGCATAAAGGAAACTGTATCTAAATAATATCAATAACCGTACTCATTGCACCCTAGTTCTTTAGTCGTCATTTTCTTCTAAATTTATTCCTTATAGCAATTCCTTATAGCAATTTATTAGGGCATATTTAATATTAATATATTTGCTTACAATATTATGTTACATTATTATATGATATATATTTGATACGTACAAGGTTAATTTTTATTTTTTACGTCGAGTTAATTTCAGATGATCCGACGGATAACTAGTACTTATCCGATAGCTTACTATTATCAGATAACCAATAACTTACTTATCTGGCTTTATATATACGTATAAATTTAACGTACCATTTCTGGGCCAGATAATGGTCTGATTGATTTTTCAATAGATTAGCACCAGTCCTATTAAATGCCATCATTTATTATATACTAATATATGTATTATTTTCTTCTTCCTCTTAAATTGTTAAATTTCCGGCTTAGTTCTCATTAGGAATGTTAGTTTAGTCTAGTCAGTTTCTAAGTCAGTAAGTCTTTCTTAAGTTTATTCTCGTACGTAGCCTAACCACATGAAATTGATATAGCGGTTCCTAATTTATGCAAAAAATATGTACGTATGACAAGCAATTCAGTCTTATTTCCAGTTATTACATCTTCATTAGAGATACACAATTCATGTAATTAATTCTATGTATAATATATTATAATATGTAGAGATGATAACTTTTTTATTAGCGTTATAAATTTTCAAATAAGTTACGGCAATTGATATCCATATACGTATACGTATACTGCTATATCATTATCGTTGTCTATCATCTACAATTTATTTGTTCATGACGAAGCAGTTTTCATATGTCACAAATAGTTAAGTGACAATATGTCACAGATTAAGATGAAGTTACACCATTTCTACATACGTACTATTATTTCTATAATGCTACACAAAGCTAATTCATTATCATGACATATGAATTTTAAAAGTGGACTCTTAATCTTTAATCATAATCTTGTATAGGCCAGAACTAGAATTCCCTTTTTTTATTGCATTAAAAAAACTTGTTTCAATTCCAGTTTTTCTTGTTTATACTTGACTTTAAAATTCATTAATCTAATTATCCAAACTCTCACAGACGTATAAAAAAAACCTGTCACTTATCGCTATCATAAAGTTGTTAGGTTTGCCGTAATATAGATTGTTTAAAAATAATTAGTGAAATTGGTATTAGTGAAATTGGTATTAGTGAAATTGGTATTAGTGAAATTGGTATTAATGAAATCAATTCACCAGCATCTCCAAAAAGTCTTCAATAATTAATACGTATCGATATATACGTATCAGATATGTACTTAACAATTAAGTACGTACGCATGTTATGTATGCAACATCTATTTACGTAATTTTATTCTAAAATTAAATGTCTATTAATACATAATTATTATCTTTATAATTAATTTAAAAACTTAATAGAATAATAATAATCATAAAAAAAGTCGCGTTTTTTACTTCATAAATTTATTTTCTTTGAAAATTAATAAACCATTTAAACCTTTTTTTTTAAAAAAACATGTATCTTTAATTAAAACAAACAAAAAAAAACCGTCTTGGAAGTTTGTACAACAAGAATATCCGAATCATAATTATCTTATCAATCTATAATAAACAAAAAACACTTTGAAAAAGTATTATAACGCCATCCACGACCATTAATATAAAAAGTATATCAAGATAGTTTTAAAAAAAAGTATATACCACGAAAGCCATAAAGATGAATGCAAATATCGAACTACATAGAATTCCATTTAATGAAAATTTTTCTGACAGTTTTAAACGGAATTTAGAAAGGTATTTTCGAAAACCGTAATAAAAAAGCATACGCGAAGTTTTCATTTTCTTATACATTTATTTCATAAAGGTTTCTCGCTTATGTGGAAAAATTATATACAAATTATTGTGCTTTCACAGTTAAACGTCCATATCTTGGGGTAAATTATCCATATAATTTTCTTTTTTTTTCAATCAAAAATATTTTATATGTATAATATTAAATAAATCATTTGTTTTTTTATTTCTTAATAGCTTTTCTTTGCTATATTTATCGTTTTTTCGGCTTTTCCATTACTTTCTTATATAGTTTTCTCAATTATCTCTACTACTTTAATTCTTGGTAGTTCTTTATGTCTTGGATTATTAACATTGGCTTTTCTCCTTGGTCTAGCTGGTAAATTTTTATAATTCTATTGATTTTTGTTAAAATAATTAACCCTAATACTTTTTGATACTTTATACAAAATAGGACTGACCCTTTCTATCGCATTAATTTGTTCCTTTTTTTTAACATGTGTGGTTTGTTTTTGGATTGCTCTTACATTTACAACAACTCGTTTTATTGATGGATATATTAAGAAAAATAATTTTGGAATTTTCCTGTCTAATTATGTTGCAAATGGTACAAATGGTGTAAATGGTGTTAGTAATGTAAATGGTGTAAATGGTGTTAGTAATGTAAATGGTGTAAATGGTGTGAATGGTGATGTAGGTCCTAGTGAAAGTCAATCTAAATGACTAAATTATGCCTCGACATTATAGGATGAGTATATATATATACGATTATATATATTACGATTATAAAGTGTCATGTAAAATTAAAAATTTTTCATTTCCAATTATTTTATCAATTATAAACAACTTAATAAATATTCTTGTTTAATAACCAATAACCAATTTGCTTTTTTTTTTAACAAATAGTAATCAACTTTATAGGAAAAAGATATATAGGTGCTGATATATTAACATTTTATAATCCAGTATTACAATTTACTATACAAATGTTTTTTCAATTTCTGAATTTAATTATTGTGGATCCGGTACAAAACTATAGTTATTAAAGACCTCTTTACATTTACATGTTAGTTGTCTGTACCTATCAAATAGTGTATCATCATTATCCAAGGGAATGTCATCCACAATGCTAAATGGAATATTCGTCTCATCTTTATCAGTAACGTCGATAACTAAACAGTATTCGCTAACTAATTCTGAAATTAAATTTTCATGCATTTTATCTGCATGCGCTTGTACCTGTACCCATTCTTGTAAAAATTCGTTAAATAAAACATCCGATCCACAAGTTTTATCAAATACTATAAATGTTCTTAGAACAAATGTAGCCTCTTCAATAGCCTGTTCGAATAATTCATCTTTCTTGGCATGTTCCAAAGCCTCATCATTAAGAATCTAATAAATAATTAATTTTCTATTTGTTTAGTAATTCGATATCATAAATATTTTTTAAATATTTTTTAAATATTTTCAAATTACAAACCTTTAAACAAATTTTCACATATGAGATGATAAAACTTGTTCGTCGTAACTTTTCCACATTAATTATAAATATACTAGATGTCATCTCTCCTATCCATGAATTTTCACGTTGTATAGCTTTATAAAAATAACGAATTGCATTAACGAAATCTCGTTTTTTGATCATTTGATCTAAACCTTCAACAATATATTGTGCTATCTCTTTAAAATCATCAAAGGCCTTAACAATTTCAACGTATCGTTGATTATGACGATAATTATCATCTAAAGGAATAGGATCGCTCCAATCTAATCCTGCTATCTGTTAAAATTAAAGTGAATCAAATTATTGACGTACGTACATCAATTATTAACACAAATAATATAAATCAAAAATACACGTCGAAATATATAATTGTTAAACTTACGGATTTTGAGTATTCTGTTATAAGCGATTTGATTTCTTCACCTTTATCGAGTTTAACGAAAAATAATTCTATTCTAAAAATGCAATAGATCAAATTTATTAATAATATCAAATTTATTAATAATATCAATTTTTTTTTTTTATATTATTACTTTTTTCGATATTTACCTTTTCAAAATTCGTGCATCATAAATTTTAAGATTCTTTGCTTGTTCATTTATTGTATTGACGCGATTTTGAATCATCTCAGAATCTGATAATCCTCCACATGCAGTAGAATCTGATTCCCATGTACCACTATCCATAGCATTATTGTCTGGTAACTCTGCCTGCCGGATTTGATTACCTATTTCTTCCTCAAGTATTTGATTGTCCTTTTCTACAAAAGCCTAATAGATAAATATTTAAATTCATTTTTTTGTAAAAAAATAAAAATAATGTATATAAAATTTAACATAAACTTGCTAAAATATAGTTACTAACCTTGAGTGATTCAGGAATAACATCCTCAAGATTTGGAAAATTGTAATCAACTTGTGCATTTACATAAAAAAGTGTGTAAACACTGTGACTCGAATAGTAACTTCCTGGTTCATTAAGCACCGTGTTTTCAATTGCCTGATTATTATATCAAACAATCTGCGTCTTGATTGAATTTGAATAAAAAAAAAAAAACTATGTATATACATATATACATATACATATATATATATACACATACATATATATACATATATATATATATCCTTAATAATAAATTTACCTCTTCTACACAATTATCTTGGAATTTCATCCAGTTACCATTATCCATGGTACTAGAAATACGATTATCTGATTTGCTACACCTTGAAACCCATATATAAGCCCAGTGATTTCCTGATCCTGATTGTCCATTATGAACTAAAACTGCTTTAAGACGATAATGATATTTTTTCATATCAGGTATATCAAATATTTGTTTAATGTTTTGTTCTAGTTCATCCTTTTTTCCAAACAGTGCTAAATCAAATAAAATTATCAATAAAATTATTAATAAAACTATCAATAAAATCATCAATAAAATTATCAATGCTTTTGTAAATTAAAATATAGTTAAATAATATTAGTATATAATATACCATTCAATTTTTGTTCAACTTTATCCAAGACACCCTCCAACCAAGTCTTTGTCTGCTGCGCATCATCATCGGTTGTTCCTTTTTCCTCTGCTTTGTTACACTTTTGCTGAAAATGCTCTATTGAACCTTTAAGTAAATCAGGTCCATTATGTTTTCCCTAATAAAAAAATATATATATAATATCAAAATAACAACTTGTGGTCACGTAAAATTGTAATATCATACCTGAAATTTAATAATTTTATCAATACTTTGGTTTATTTTTTCGAGTTCATTCTTCATTATTTCAATTTTTTGCCAACATCTTTCAACAAATTGACTATTTTCATACATATAACGATCCATATATATTTCTTTAAGAACTTGGAATGTTGAATCCCCTTGAAAAGTAGGGAAACTAACATTGCCATCACTATCCTTATGTTTTAAGTTCATTATCAATATATGTGCTAGTTGTGTAAAGAAAGGTTTACGCAAATTCCCTTTCGATTCTTGCATTACACGATCTAATGCATCATAAATTGTAAGACAACTAGGATATATTTCTAGAGGGTTTGGTAGCAACAAATTAAGGGAAATAAATTAAAAAAAAAAACAATGTATTGCAAACAAAATATAATTAAGGATATCATATTGGTAGCATCGTGATGTCTAACTGGTTGACTATAATTGCTTCCATATGTTTTTGAAACCAAATTTTCTGCGTTTGATCTAAATAACCTAATAAAATAAAAGATGTAAACATCAAATTTTATCAACAATTATTTTACATTTACTTAATTACTAAACTTTTCAAAATCTAAAATATATGGTTGAAGATCGGTCGGAATATCTTGATCTCCAGAAACTCGATCTCGATAATTAGATCCTTCCAATAATTTAGTAATTAATTTATTAGTAAAACCTACAATAATTCATTTAAAGTAAATTTTAAAATGGAATTCAACTCATTAACAAGTATAATGTTAGAGATTTTCAAGATGCACACATACTAGACACGACCTCCGCTTCATTCCAAATTGCTTTTTCATCAAAATCCAAAACATCCATTAATTGACTTGAGTCGCCATATGCTCTTTGACTCAACGATAGAAAACCAAAGAGCTTTTGAACTTCATGAATGACTAATGAAATATACATATAAAAAGCACATAGTTAAAATTAAATTATATAATAGATTGATATTACCATTTACTCACATTTTAAAGATTCCTGTCGATTCACGCTACTATAAAGTTTGGAATTATCATCATTAGTGTAGCTACGATAATGTTTTTGACCTTTCCAATAACCTTCTACATTGCCCCAATCGTCTTTAGTTGGACGAAATGCCAACAAAGACAATCGAAAAATAGGAATGTGAAACAATGCTTGAAAAAAAGAACTGGCATAATAATAATCGATCACCGGTTTCAACCCAAGAGGACTGATTTGTATGTATATTATAAAATATTATTATTTATTATAAAAATTATCAATCAAAAATAACTATAACGCCTACGTTGTGTCAAGCTTTTGTCTTTTCACCGGCTGTTCCCAATCACACCAATTCTGATCTGATCTTTGATATTGTGAGTCATTATCATTCTATTATTATTATTATTATTATTGTTGTTGTTATTATTATATTATTATATTATTATTATTATTATTATTATTATTATTATTATTAATGATTATTATTATTATTATTATTATTATTATTATTATTATTATTATTATTATTATTATTATTATTATTATTATTATTATTGTTATTATTATCATTATTATTATCATTATTATTGTTATTATTATCATTATTATTATTATTGTTATTATTATTATTATTATTGTTATTATTATTATTATTATTGTTATTATTATTATTATTATTAAAAATGGTTAAATACAGATTGTAAGATAAAATTTCCATAACATGTAGGACTACTTAATTCACATTGTATTAATTCACATTGAATTATAAAAATTTTGTGACAGACCTTATTATTGCCATTATACAAAACGACGGCCCGAGAATCACCGTAACTGTCTTTAGGATCTGGGTACGAGGTTGTCTGCTCGCTCATTTCTAATGCCATTTTGAGATCTTCATTTTCTTTATCAGCCATAGAGGCTTCTATCGCTGTTTTCATATCACGATCCTCTTAAAGGTGAACATATAATAAGTCAAAAACAAGTTAATCAAGTACTAATTTAATTGAAAGAATTTAGATAACACAAACCAGTTTCAAAAGAGGTTGAATCGTTTGGTCTATCAAGATAACCTAACACGCTATCCCCTTTACAAAATAAAATAAATAAATAAATCAAAAAAATTTTGTCAAGAAAATGAAATTTGAATAATTAGTATCGATTTATGTAGTCAATATGTAACTTAACTACACTTATTTTTTTTTGCTTCATTTAAGAAACGGTTTTTTTTTTCAATTACCTCCTTGATTCCAGTTATCATTTTGTGAATCTGAACCTAATGGTGCCAATCCAGGAGTCTAAAGCGTGATTGGGGAAAATATCATTGATTGAAAGTGCACAATCTTTTTCTACAGCAAATAGTTTATAAATACTATTTTACTTCTTCAGTGTCAGTAAATATAAAGTTTGCAGCGCGTTCCACATCTCCATTAAATCTCTAATTAAATATTTTTAGTCAATGGATTAAACATTCGTAAAGAAATAGATATGATAAAAAAAAAAAAAAATAAGCTATCGCCAATAGAAAAAGGGGGAATCTTAAAAAAAAATATATATATATTTTTATAAATATATAAATATTTATAAACCCACATTTAATATTTAATTAATGTAACAACTTTTTTTATCTTCAAAAACCATTCTTGATTATGTTATAAAAAAAAAATTATCCCCTTCTTATTGACAAGCCTAATCATTAACATACCGATAAAGCATCACGGGCTTTTTCCTTGGTTACACCCTAGCGAACAATTCAAAGACTTGAGTAGTAAATACAAAGTTAAAATAAATGTTTAAAGATAAATTACCAGTTGAGTTAGAACTTTAATTGAATCATCCATAAGACTAAGTTAAAAAGAAATAGATTTGATAAATCAAAAAAAAATCCAGTCTCTCGTGGATATATAAGTGATCTTTTATTACAAGAGTAATACAAAACTCTTAAGAAGGAAACAACCAATCAGAGAACGCAAAATTTAATCAACAGGCATAAAATCCGGATAATAATCTAATACACACAAATCACCTAACGTTATTTGATTGAATGTGTCTGATTAGAAGAGGTGTAGAGTTAAAATTGAGTTGCGCTAGAATGTTACCATTTGTATAATGAATGTAATAATAATTAAAATCATAAAAACGGTTGTGTATTCAGTGCCGAATTGAATAACTATGTATTTTGCACAAAATGTCAAAAGATCAACGCTAAAGCAGAATTCAAATATTGCAAAATTAAATTATTAGTTATATTAGAGCATAGAAAATTTTGCTCCATTGTGCTCGAATATGGTTTGGTATGAAATCTATTTTTATACATTGATATACTCATTATGGCTTTTTTACACGGGAAATAAGGGTTTTATCATTTAATGCATGAAAGTAAAAAAATAGGTGATTCATAGGATCATATATGCGGTCACTAGGGCAAATTTTGAAGGCCTCCTGTGGATGTATATATCATTTACCGGGTGTTTCAAAAGTTCCACTACACGATTTCTTTTTTTTTAAGTGACTTTATATATAGAGGTCACGATGATTATCATCGATCTATATATGTAAAATCACTTTAAAAAAAAGAAACGTGTAGTGAACTTTTGAAACATCCGGTATAAAGTTACTTTAAAAAGGGATCGTATAGTGGAACTTTTGATTAGCAATAGTAGGCTTTAATTCTATGTTTTGTTCCAACCTTACATATGATTTTTGAGATTTGATTGGTACAATCAAATCAAAAAAAAATTTTTTTTTTCTTCACTTGAGCAGTCTTGTTGGTTATCTTATTAAGATTCTTGCATTCATATATATATACAAATTTTGCTTAACTTTTGGCTCAATATTTCACGAATACTTCTATAGGCTCTATGAGTAATTTGCCTGCACTAATTGTCTAACTTTTTAAGAAATTAGAGTAAACCAAGAGTTTCATCTGATTTTACTATCAAGAACCTTGAATATTAATAGTAAAAATAGTTAATAAAATTTGTAAATTTTACAAAATAACAAATAATAATTTAGGAGTGTGGCAACCTAGTGAAATGGTCAGGTTGTCAATCCCCAAAGTAGTAGGTTGGATGTTCAAATCCTATTGATGATGAAAAATTTGAATAATCACTTATGTAATATTCATATTACAGCAACTGTTACTAATAATTGGGTTAGGATACCTGTAATAGTAGTTGTATCAGCATGACTGACAGGTCATGGGGCATCTGTATAAGTATGGTATTACATAGAGGAATGTAAACTGACAAATCAGGTAATGCAGACATTAGATAAGTCCTTGTGATTATGTAAATCTGTTAAAATTGAATAACAAGAAGTCTATTTAGAAAGACTTGAATAAAGAGGTAGTTGAATTTTTGATAGTTTTACTATAAAGGCTAGTCTAAAAAAACAGATACCAAGGTCGTAATATCTGCTTATAGTATCTAGTCATAGTACCTGGTCATAGTAATTAGACAGACAAGAACTTCCAGGTTGGAAGTCTCAAAGATATCATCAACCAGGTTACCAAAATGAACTAAAAGAAAAGAATATTAGATCAACCTAATATATTGATAAACTGGTTATAGTTTTATATAGATTATCTGGATTGAAAGTTTAATAAAAAAACAAATGAAAAGGCAAGAGTATACTAAAGTATCAGAATTATGTTATGAAGTAGATACTAAAGTCTAAGTGAACTCTACAAGAACATAATGATTTAATAATTAAGTCCTGATCACAAGTATTGGTTCTGCTATAGTAATATCTAGATCAGTTATAAAAATGAATACAGAAGGTTCTGAGGATTTACCTTGAGCATAAATTAGTTCTAAAATTAAGATAATGATCTGGGCAATTAGATATGATCCAGTAACTTAATACAGATTATAGGTTCAGAGGATTTAAAATGAAACATCTAAGCAGAAGTGTTAGATACAGTAATTGGTAGAGAACCTTTGAGCAGACTTCTTAAATAGGTAATATAGAAAAGTTACATATGTAGCCAATTGTATGCTCTTTTGTAGTAGTTTATTGAACCATAATACCAATAAGTGATTAATAAAAGTTAAAAAATCAAAAAAGTCATCTTAATATTAAAAAAAAAATAATAATAATATTGGTCATCTTATTAAGCATGATACACCAATTTGATACATTTAAATTAAAATATAATTATACAAAATTTTATATATATATATTTTTTTTTTGTGTTATAAGCAGCAATCTTGTCTGTCTGTCTTTTATTGAGTAATATCTAGTTATTAATGAATATATAGTTTATCAACGAAAGTATAACTAGCCACATG
>CAJVQA010004172.1:0-18035 GCA_910591915.1 Cetraspora pellucida | reverse complement strand
ATATAAAATTATTAATTTTTTATATAGTAAACTAATTTAAATAGGTAATTTTCTTTTTATTATAACTTTTTTTTTTACATAATAATTATAGTTAAAATTTTACAAGTTTATACATAAAGATTACACCAAGGTACTTGCATAGTAGCACAAAAAATACTTAATTATAATTAGTTAATATAGAAATCTATTAAAAATTTTAATTTTTTAAATTTTTTTTTAACAAATTATTCAAATTTGAGATTTTTTTACACAATATGTAATCAAAAATTAATTTAATTTTTTTTTATAAATATATTTTATATATCTTTAAATATTCAATATATTTATTTAATTACAAGTTAATATGTAAAAGTTTGTGTAATTACATTTTAATTCAAATGTATCATGCTTAATAAGATAACTAATATATAGTTTTTATATTTGCTTATATATTATATAATAATTCTATTAAAAATTTAATAGTAGTATTAGTTGTAATTTAGTTAGAATCTATATATTCTTAGATTGTTTAAATAAATAATTAGATAATATATTTTTGTATAGTTATATAGATATTTGTATTATTTAGTATATAGTTATTAAGAATAAAATATTGATAATTAAATAATTTATTATACAATTTTTGTAATTTAGTCATTATAATTTCTAACTTGCTAGAATTAAAGAATTGTTGTATTGTATTGTTAATAATAGAATTTAGATTTGGTATATTAAAACAAGTTATCTAGTGCTATTGTTCTTTATGTGCATTATAAAAAATATAATTAATATTAGCAAAGTTTTTAGTAAAGATATAATATTATTGGTAATATATTAAATATTATTATAATTTTAAAAGTTTTGTCTTAATATAGTTTAAAATTTGTATATAGTAATAATCTTTTACTGTTATTGTTAAAATAAACTATGTTGTATCTTAGTTAATTTATATAACTATAAGTATAGTATTGTCTATATAATATTGTAATAATCATATTACTTATTATAAATAATTACAAATATTTTTAATAAACTTTTTTATAAATTGTTCAAATACAAGTTTATTTTTTTTAAAAAAAATATTAACAGTGTGACTATTCCTCTATTTTTATTAAAACTTAGTTAAACTTTTTACAAGTAAAATATACAAAAAAAATTTATATTTGAATTCTATAACTATAAGATATTAAGATTAGAGGCTCAGACAAGTTATCTGCAATCTAAATCTACCAGAGTAGCCAAGGCTCACCTAGATTTCAGAGTTTGTAATTATAATAAGAAGGTTCATTTAATATTTGATCCATTTAGGATATCATATTTCAATTTTAGAACTAGCAATTAAATATAATACATGTTGTGTTAGTAAGTTTTGAAAAGTATGAAATGTTGAAGTTGGTTGAGATTGTTTATTAGATTGAGGCCTAAAAGCATAATATGGTATTCAGATACATGTATAGATTTGTTGATTAAGATGAAGCAGAAGTTTAATTGAAAATCTAGTAGCAGTTTTATTAGATAGAGTAATATCTTTGATTAAATCAATTAATTCATAAGAATTAGACCAGACAACTTTGATGTTAGTGAGAGTGAATTTGGTATATTGCAATTTTGCATATAATTAAAATTTTTGATTTAGTTATGCAGATTAGATATGATTCTTGGTGTTGTGTCAAGAGTAGATATGTTAAGAATGTGTTTAAATAAATTATCAATAAGGTTGTTAAAAAGATATAAAAATGAACAAATAGTCCAATGAAGTGAAGTATTAATTTGGTTACATTGATGAAAGTTAGAAGATTAGGTATAGTTACATTTGTATGGATTATATAGAGTTGAAAGATCATTCATAAGGATTTTTATACAGAAAGACTTAAGTTAAGATGTTTGAAAATTATAGAGTAGTTTGTTATTTTTTGATTATTGTTAATATAGAGCCAAAATATAAGTTTATTATATTATAAGTAATCTAATAGATTATATAAATTATTGCATGTAAGTCTAGTATGTGTAAATATTATTAAAAATATTATTATTATATATGAATTAATGTATTTGTAACAACATGTTACATGTAACAACCTTAAATTAGCTAATAATAGTTAGAGTTATAGTTTAGGTTACATGAAGTTTTAGTTATTTTTATTGGTCATACTAATTGAGTTATTACAAATAAGCATGTAACAGGTTGTTACAATTAGATTCATTCATTTTATATAGCTACTTTTTAGAAATTAATTTTAATTTAGTAAGTTTTAATAAGGTTTAGTAAAATATACTATATTGGCTAATAGTAATCTTTTAAACCACATTCTAAACAAATTTGCCTAGAAAATTAAATTGTATTTAGTATTTTTTAAATAAAATAATAATTTATTAATGATATAGAGTATACTTTACTTATAAAATATATTCTTAAAAACATATTTTATAAACTTTATTATAAAACTTTTTTTAAAATATTAATAAACAGAACTCTCTTCATAGATCACTTATACCAAAACTACAAAAAAAACATTTGATTATTTCTTACTATTCTATTAAGTAAATCTTATTCGACCTCTTAAGTAAAGTTGTTCAGTACACTTTTCTCCTTCTAGGTGACTGTATTTATTTCCTAATAAAACTTAGCTGCTGAGTAAAGTTCCAAAAACATAGTTTTGGTTTTTGTTCATTTATATATAATTTTACTAATTAAATCTATCTTTTTACCTATTTAAAATTTATTTAGCTCACTGAGATGAATATTTTGATATATAATTTGTTAAAACTGGACTAAAACTCATTGAGATACAAGCAAAAGGTGAAAACAAAAACTTGCACTTTGCAGGTTTTTTCATTGGCAATTTTAGGAAAACTTGCTGGGTTGCCCTAGAAATTTCACTTTTCTGAGACCCATTAAAATTTTCTAAACATCCAATTAGCTTATCTGTAATCTAAACTCTTTTCCAAACTTTTCTAACTAGTTTAAAACTCTTAAACGAACCAAATTTTTCTAAAAAACATACTTAATAATCTATTTTTAGATCAAGATGCCAACCCCTATAACAACTGCATCTGATACCATTGACCTTGACTATTTTTACTAGAAATGTTCTAAAAGCTTTAGAATTGGTATTCATGAGGATGCATCAACTTTATTTTATCCTATTCCTGCTAACAAACAACCTAAAAATTGCAATATTACTAAACTTAAAGGAAGTACCAAATGCAGTCATTACTTTAAAGCACCTGAATTCAGCACTGTTGTCACATGCTTTTGTGGCAAATACTATATACATTTTATCTTAACAACCAACCAAACCTACAAATAACACAAAACTACAAATGTCATCAAAAACTTAAAGATCAAAAAACCTTAGCAAACACAATTGCAAATTCTGCTGAATTTGTTCTGCTATTATCTACACATCACCTTCACCTACTATATATAACCATCTCTGCACTAAATGCAACCTACCTATTGCTTGTAAAGAAATAAATAACCAACATTACCTGGCAACTGATGCTACTTTATATAATAATAAACCTTATCACAAAGCCTGTACTAGTACATAACAATTCACTCAACAGTCAGGCTCTTCTTCTACTTTTATTCAAAAACTTTAATAAACAAGTAGCTCTTACAATCTACTTGCATCTGAACTTATCTTTACAACCTTGCCTAACAACAACAATAATAATACAAATGATATGGACCTTAACAATAATATTACTAATAACAAAACAAACAACAACATCAACAACAACATTAACAACTGCTATATTAAAATCCATCTTGCTCTAATGAACAACAGCAACAAACAAGTAAACAACAACAACAGCCAACACAAACCAATACTACTAACAACCAACAAAAAGTTAAAGCCAATCCAACATTTGACTGGCTTGCCAATTTTCTAATTTTCAAAGATATGAAGGATAAATCACAACTTTAAACTAAATTTTCAAGAAAAATTTTTAACTTTCTTAAATATTATCTACATAACTTTTATTTTGGTAAAGAAATTAAACCAGAAACTTCTAAACAAAAGGCTCTTAATGCTAGCTTTTATCATATTATTTACAAAATGGCTGGAGATAAATCTGAATTTCTTATTGAGTTTATTCAAAAAACTAATCCTAATACAGACAAAGCAATTACTATTTCTTTTAATATACTTAAAGAAACTCACAAAAAACTTATCCTAGCATTTACTACAATTCTTTTTACAAAACTCAACTACTCCAAAATCTTTGCCTCTTCAGCTACTATTTCCTCATATACCAACAAAAATTACATCCAACTTTGTATTAATTTGGCTCACATTCACTTATATCTTTCAAACAACTATCAAGCAATTGATTACATCAAATTTGTTGAAAACTTCCAACTTCAACCTAAAAGATTTAATATTATATCAAAGAAAAGCAATATATCATAATTAGATCTGATAGCAAATTTAATATCTACTTTGATTTTAAGATTCCAAAAATACTATTTTACCAAAAACTAAATATTCAATCTCTTACAAATTCTTTAAATTATTTAAAACAATGGTTTAAACAATTTTTTTAACATATAACTTACAATTTATCCAAACATTAAATAAAACCAAAGTATTTATTTTCTATCTTAAAGAAACCTTACCTACTAAAATACAATTTCAACAACCTCACAATTTACAAGAATGTCAAAATAAAACAATAAAATTAGCTAACTTTTATATTTTTACTTGCACAAATGAAACTTGTTTTTACTTAGAAAAAACAGAATCCAAAAACAAAGAAAAAGAACCAGAAAATACAAATCCATTCACTACAACTCCCAATCTCCAATTTCAACATAATTTCTCACAATTACTAAATGATATTTTTAAAAAATCATATGTAGACTTTCCAAAACAAGAAAATGAAGTTTGAAAACAACCTGAAATTGGCCTATCTATATTTTACAAAAACAGCAAACATGAAGCATCCTTTAACAAACAAATCCCTATATCTTTTCTTGATAAGCTTACAACAGAAATAGAAAAATCTGCTTGCAAAATCAATAATGTTTTAACCAACCTTAAACATTGCAGCTACTATTTTTATTTATATCTTAATTTATATCAAAACATTGCAGCACAAAACTACTATATTGACAAACTTAACAAACAAAAAGCAGTAAAACTTATTATCTCCAAACCTACTAGCACTAAACTATTGGCAAGAGTTTTGACATTCTTTACTCTCTTGACAAATCTCTAACATACTCACAAATCAATACTTATTACTAAGAAACTGCTTATTCAGAAGCAAACAAAATATTACAAGACAAATTTAAAATGTTATACTCAATACCTTTCCTAATTAAAGAATCTCTCTTTCTTAAGGAAACCCTTTTTTAATAAATCTGTCTTCTATAAACTCCTTAGATGCAGCTGCCATTTTGCCAAGAGATACATTCTTAGTAGTTGGCAAGAAAAATGATGTAAGTTGGCAGGCAGTAAAGTTTATTTATGTGAAGGTCCAAGTTAATAATAGTCAGAACCAATATACAGGGCAGACTATAATACCCTTTACAGCTATACAAGCTGAGCTTCAAATGGTAAATGACTCTGTAGAAGACAATCCAACCTTTCATGTTCCTATTTCCAACACTTCACCTTTTGCAGGAACAAATACATATTACAACAAATTTCTATTACTATACAACCTACCTATCATATACCACTATATAACATTTGGTAAATTTCTATCCTACCTTTAAAAACATTCATTCAAACATAGCTTTAATATATCTATTAATCACAACAAAACTGAGCTACACATATATACTAACCCTTCAGATTCTATTCTGCCTGAACATAATCTCATCCAACCTTTTCAATATGAACTATACAAATACTTATCTTTATTAACAACACCAAACAATACTTCATCTAACACCTACCCATCTTCACTTGATCAACTGTTCCTTGCTAACTCATCTTTAGCATTACTATTTACTAATTTACCATCTACCTTTGCATCTAATAATACAGTTTCCTGGTCAGAGACTATCTTTAAACCTACATTTTTCAACCTAATAGTGCAAACACCTACATCTAACTTATACAAACTACTTCATCTGTTAATATGTACACATAATATACAAGGTTATAATAATAACCTAAAACAACAAACATAGAAGGATTACTGTCTATCTTATAATATCAACATTGCTAGAATTACAGAAACTAAAATCTCACAGAACAATGCACATGCTAAATTTTCTAAATCCCAATACTTTACTTATTATTGGTCATATACTGATAATTGTAAAGCTGAAACAGCAATTATAATCCAAAAACATCTTAAACAACATATTTATAAAACACTTAACTTTCCTGGATATGCTATCACAATTGACCTTTTCTTTAGACATGACTTTAAATTTCACATTATATCAGTTTACCTACTTTGTGATGATCTTCAACTTAGACTTCTCATTCAAAACAATTTTATATAATGGATTCAAGAAGCAAATACAAACAATATACAACCAATTGTCATGAATGACTTCAATGTCTTTGACAATTTACAATTATCTTTTATCAAACTTAAATTTATTTATTTCCTTTAATATAATAACATGTATAATTTAGCAAAATATATACAATTCTTAACTCCTATATGGTATAGTAGCAGATATAGCAGTTATATTAACTATATTTGGACTAACTATTCATTATCTAATACCTAATCTCCTATTATACAGATGATGCTAACCAATATACACTTAGTAATTATAATATACTGATATCATCCTAGGAATTTCCTTATGCCATTACTGGGAAATGATGATCAGCAACCAAAACTAAGCATAGAATATTTGCTTATAAACAAATGAACCAAAATCTTTGGCAAAACTTTACTAACTAAGTTATATCTAATTTTTAAAACAACAATGTTTCCTCTACAACTAATAATACAGAACACTTGAGGCCACTTGGCACAAAATTCAAACTAGTATTATTTTAGCTGCTCTTCAACATATCTCAAACAAAAAATTTGCTGTTCATAACTTTTAACACATCTTTTTCTTCAATGCATTCAAACTACATTCAGGATTTAAAAAACTAAGCAACATCATAAGACAATTTGAAGCAGAATCTTGCAATCATATCTCTGTGCTTATACTTCACAATCAAAATATTGATCAACTTAACTCTTTTTATCATCTCAATATACCTGCACTGTCCTAAGATCTTAACCTTCTACCTGACTGGATAACTGCAGCCAACACAGAGTGGAAAATACTTTATTATGCTTGCAATCTAGAAAATGTTAAAACATAAGAGAACAAATTAATAACATAGCCAAAAGATGCACTAAACTTCAAAATAGTTCAATATCAATGATTAATAGTATACTCAATTGACACAAAGATCCTGTCAAGTTTGACAATATTAAGGAATTAAACAATATTATTACTGAATTATCACTCATCAAACAATACATTCAACAACACTTCAATGATTGAACAGCTCCTAGAAACATCCAACTAAAATTATTCAACACAATGTGGCAACAAAAATATCAACCTAAACCAAACATTGATCCTATATAGTATCAACCAGCACTTAAGGAATTCTTTTTTATAAAAATTCTTGAAGTTATCAATCAACTTCCTAATAACAAGCATGTAGACAATCAGGCATTTGCTATGAGATGATCAAACATGCTGAAACAGTATTTCTTAATACAATTATAGCTCTTCTTAATCACTGTCTTATATCTGCTCAAATCTCAAACCAATTGAAAGAAAAAAGAATCATTCTTATCTCTAAAAAACCTATCTTTAATAGCAACTTAACTAATACCAGACCTATTAGTTTACTTGAATACATTAAAAAACTCTATATCAAGCTTCTTACCAACTGACTTAACCATATCTTTACCCATCACAAAATTTTGTCACATTTTAACTATATAGTTTTACCTAGTAACAGTATAGCTATTCTTATACATATACTTAATAACATTATTGAAGAAGCTTTCTGTAACTCTAAACAACTTTGTCTCTCATTTCAGGACATGAGCAAAGCTTATGATTCTGTAGATCTCACACTCTTTACCAAATCTTTATTACACTTACATATGTCATCTAATTTTATTAATATTCTTACTAATTTGCTTACCAATTAACAAAACTGAGTTATTACAAATTTAGGTCTTACCAACTTTTACAATATTAAAAATAGCATCAATCAAGAAAAAACTATAACCCAATTGTTCTGGAGAATTTATTATGATCCTCTTATAAATAAAATAGCTTTAGACTTTTTAGGATACACTTTGGCTACAAAGTGAAATACTAGTTTGTTTCGACCAAAATTTCAATAACTTCAAACTTCAGTATCCATATTAGCATATATAGATGACACACTTTGATAACAAAATCTAAAGAAGAAATACAATCAATTATTACCACAGCTACTTTCTTTTATCATATAGTTGACATTCAAATTAACCCAACTAAATTAATTCTTAAATCAAATATATCATTTACAGCTCCTATTTACTTCTTTAGCTTATTACTTACATCAATTCTTGCCAACTAACCATTCAAATTTTTAGAATGTTAGTTTATTCTTAATAATTTATATACAAAACAAAGCCAACTAATTTATGATGAAGCAATCCAGCTCATCAATGTTACTAATATAAAAAGAATTATAGACAAACAAGCTATCTATTTTACTAATACTGTAATCATTCCTACTATTGAATACAATTACATAATATTATTCTTAAACACTTCACTTGTAATAGCATTTTATCCAAATATCTTACTATGATCAAACACAAAACTAAACTTTCTTATACTAGTTCTAACAGCACTATGCTTAACCCCCATATATATAATGTATATAATATCTAGGATATTCAGTTACCACATCATATATTCTGCTTTCAACAAAGAATTAATGACTCTGAGATTCTTGGTATTTCTATCAAAATCTGTTTACAGCAACTTCAAAACAACCTTTGGTCTGCTATTAATATTCTTTAGTACAGTCAACCACTTATAGATAGACCTAACAAACTTATACTTAACTTCAAAATTATACAACTTCTACAACATCTTGGCATATTAATTTCAGCTAACTCTAATGTTTTGTAGTCTAATACTTTTCATAATAGATATCAACTACTAGAACTGATACTTAGTCAATATCCCAAATACTATACTTTCAGAAAACAACTTCAAAAAAACAATATACTTTACTTAGAGGAATTAAGTATTGTAGATAATAGTATATTACTTAAATAGCATCATTTTTCATTAAGACTCCACAATTTAATAAAAGGAAGACAACCTCTCTGGTTTACCTATCTGAAAGATACAATCTTATCTGACAGACTAAATCACTTAATCTTTCCTTATTTTCAAACTTTAGAGTTAATGCTTTTGCATATAATACTTCACTAATTATAAAAAAACTTAAACCTTGGCTACTTACCTACAATAATGATAATAAAAAGATCATTATTGACAAAATTCACAAATATTTTTCTAATACAAACCAGTTCTCTATCTCATATTGAAATATGAATATTGATTTAAAACATAATTACTATTATCCACTCACAGATTTAAACTGCATACCATATACCAGATGCCATCTTAACTCAAAAAAAGTTAAGCAAACATGTACAATTATCATTTTAGCAACTATCTGTACTAGCTTTTTAGAAAAAAAAACTCCTAAATTCAAATTCAATACAAATTACTTAGATCTTATTTATTCAATAGTAATTAAATATCCTTTACGAATTCCTCATAACTATCTTACTATCAATATATCAAATTCAACTATTACAGAAATCTTTAAATCTAATAACTGTTCAAATAAACTTGAAGAAATTTTTCAAAACAATTTATTTTATAAGGAATTTACTTTTTATACAGATGGATTAGTAACTGATATTGGAACTGAACAAAGCTCAATAGGCATTAGATGGGTTCAAATTGATAATAACAACCAAGTGCTTCATAAATTTTCAGCTAAAATCAATTTTGGCCATTAGCTTATAAGACAGAGCTCTTTTCTATCCTATCTGCTATCTCAACTGTATCTTGTAATGCAACATTTCAAATCTATACTGATTCACAATCAGTCATATCTAAATACTACAAACTCTTTACACAATTCAATAATCCTAACAAACTTTTTAAATTTAATACATGACTATTATGGCATACACTTCTTAATATCATCAAATCCTTTAATTTAAATATCAATTTTCATAAAGTTCAAGCTCATACAGATAATATCTTTAATAATATGGCTGACTCCTTAGCAAAACAACATACCTTCTTCTTGTCTTTAAACTTTCAATATATAAATATTTACAACTCTTTTTATATTTTACAATGGAAACAATATCTTGTTAAGAAATTTTTAAAAAAAACACTTTCTGCAAATTCATTATACAAAAATTAACTAAAAAATTCATCCATCTAAAAATACTTATAATTATTTATTTTATTAAGACAACCTGTCCTAGACTCTTAAGTAAACTTGTTCATCCCATCATGTTATATATATCCTGTAAATATTAAGTTTTAATAATTTAAACTAATTGAGAAAACTGTATTGATGACCTTTGGCCTCCAGTTTATAACTTTTAATCATTTTGCAGTTTTGACTGCCTTAACCTGTTCTATATTAATTAAAGTTGTAGTACACAGTTACCCAATCAAAACAAGCTCTAAATGAAGATTTTTGACCCAATATTGGTCAAACTATAACTAAATTCAATATTTATTCTCTTGTAAAACTTTTTTTCTATTTTTTGTCCTTATTCTATCCTCTTTTTTTCTTACATGTTTTTTGTATAACCATACAATCATTTCCAAATCCATATCTTATTAATTTATACTAACATCTGCAACCAACTTATTTATAGATATTTATTCAACACAACCTATTATTACTATATCTGGTTCTTAACTATATTATACAGTAATTTGTATTACAAATTACAGTTGTGTCCAGTACCTGAATCACAGTAGTGACTCTAACCATCCTAGTTATACTCTACACTACCCAGTGACACCTTCACAATACAACCCTTGTTTTTATCTACTATCCTTACAAAATTAACATCTACAATCATATTTGTTATTTAGCAAAATTCTTTAAGTCTTAATTCTCTTTTTCTTCCTCCTTATCTAATCTGCAAATATTGCAAAATGTCTACTTTAATTCATCAAGAGCCTGATACTGCAGATCTTGATTACTTCTACCAAAACTTTTCTGATAGTTTTGGAATCGCTCTTTATGAAGAAGAACAAAGCAACAAGACCTGTCCAATTATTTCTAAAATCTAACTAACTTTCTGCTTAACAAAAAATCAGAGATCATATAAGATTATATACTTTTTTCAAGCTCTTTTCTCTATCTCCATGATTACTTGCCTTTGTAGCAAATATTATACCAAATTTATCTTACCTACAATACCAATCACATTCAAGCTACTGATTTTATTACTACTTATATCAATACCAACTCCAAAAAACTCAACAAAACAAGTCAAGATCTTATATCTAACATCTCTTTTTCTACCAACAGTGTTCCTCTATCTTCTACACCTGACATACACTACCATATCTGTCCCAAATACTTTATTCCAATTGGTTGTACTAAAAGAAATGAGCATCATTATCCTATCAAAAAATATGTTACTAAAAACAATGAAGTCTATCATCTTACTTGCATAATTGTCTCATCTTAGCATAAAGCTAGTTCATCTCAAACAAAAAAAAACTTTACTTAAACTTTTCAAAACATCTTAATGGAATCTAACCAAACTGCTAATCCTAGCCAAACTTCTTCTACTACTTCTGATTTTATTAACTCCTTTTTTGCTATAACTACTTATACTAATCTATTTCTAACCAACCTTCTATTATTAACATCTCTGATAACTTGAACTTAAATCTTAATAACTCTAGTAATACTAATCAACCTAACAGTATCTTAAACAAACCTCGTTTCCAAACTTACTCTAGTGTGACTAAACCAAAATCCAATTCTACATATAACTAGCTTATAAATTTTCCAATTACTGAAAAAATGCAACCTAACAAAAAACTACAGACCATATTCTCTCTTTAACTCTTTATCTTATTCAAAAAATTTCTTTATAATTTTTATCCTGATAAAAAAATTAAACCAGCTACTTCACCCAACCTGCACTCAAAGCCTTATTCTATTATATTATTCATATCATAACTGGACAATGACCAGAATTCTTAACTAATCTTATTTACAGTAGTAACCTCAATATTGACAAAAGTATTACTATTCTATTCAACTTACTTGTACTTAAATTTACAACTGTCCTTTTTACAAAACTCAACTATTTTGAAATCTTTGGCTTACAAGTTACCATTCCTCTATATACTGCTCATAATTTACTCCAACTCTGTCTTAATCTTGCATTACTTCATCTTTTTTATCTAATAATTATCAATCAAGTAATTACTAAAAATTGCTAAAGATTTAAAGCTTAGACCTAAAAGATTCAAAACTGAATTTTTAACTCAAACTACCAACCTTGATTAAAAATACCTCACCATTCAATCAGATACTAGATTTAACATCAAGCTCTTTTTTAATGTTTCAAAAATATTGTTTCTTAAAAGATTCTGCATTCCCTCTTTAAAAAACTCTCTTGATTACTATAATTCTTGGTTTGAAACATACTAACCTCCTTATAGTCGACAATTTTCCTCTACTATTGATAAAGAAAAAGTTAAAACTTATCTCTGAATTCAATTCTGTTAGTACTTTATTCTTCAATTCTTCAAGCACCTTCCTGAATTCTATATATTCTAAAAACCTAACTCATTTTATGAGTGACATGAGGAAGCATCTTGTGTTGCAAATTTTTACTGTCTTACTTGTAACAACAAATCATGTCAATATCTCAATAACAAAAAATTCTATGATAGTACTAACTCTTTAATGATATATTAAGCAAATCTCGCTTATCATTCTCATCTAAAGAGGATGAAACATGAATTTATCTTACTTTTAATACTACACTATTTCACAAAAATAAAGAACATGCTGCCTCACTCAACCAACCTATTTCTATCAAAGCTTTGGACAAGTTGGCCAATTAAGCTGAAAACTTTGTTTGTAAACATAATAAAGTTAAAACTAATCCTAAACATCACAATTACTACTTTTACTGCTACCTTTCACTATACTACCAAACTGCAGCAGAAAACTATAACATACAGTACTTTCCAAAAAGGAGACAATTAACTTATTAACAAAAAACATTATTGATACTAAATTCCTTGCCCAAATCATCACCTACTTTAATATTATCAAAAATCAAAAACTATTTATTTACAAATTATCAAATATTTCAATGATATTG
This sequence comes from Cetraspora pellucida, assembly GCA_910591915.1. NCBI lineage: Eukaryota > Fungi > Glomeromycota > Glomeromycetes > Diversisporales > Gigasporaceae > Cetraspora > Cetraspora pellucida. The sequence goes on along the minus strand of CAJVQA010004172.1, from coordinate 4,649 downwards.
CCTATCCTGCAACTGAGAAGTTTTTAGCAAAAAAATTCAATCTTGATTTCCAACTAGTCTCTATCCTTGACTCACTCTTTTTACAATCTCTTTTTTAAGTTCTTTGTCTTCTACAACTAACATTGAAGCAGCCACCACCTTATTAAAAGAAACAACCACTGTAATAATAAGGAAAATGAAATAAATAGGCAGATGGACAAGCCTATTTATATGGAAGGCCAAGTTAATGACAGTCAGACCCAACGTACAGGGCAGACTATGGTACCTTGCACAGCTGTAAGAGCTGAGTATACAGTAATTGACTCTGTAGAAGACAATTTTGAAAGATTATTTACAACATCTTTAATTTTCTATAATCTTCATACATGCTTTAACAAATTCCTTTTCTATTACAATCTACTACTTCTCCCTTATGGTCAAACCATTCAAACCTTAATTCAACATATTAACAAACATAATAACAACAAAACTGTATCTAGTATTACATTTTCTGTTAACTTATCCTATAATGAAACCTATATATACCTTCCTAATGACACTTTCTTGTCAGATCATAAAATTATTGCCCCACACCTTCTCTCTCTATTCTATAACTTTCTTCTCAAATCCAACTTCTTTAGCTCTACTTCTATTTTATTTGACTTTTTCTCTAATGACTATCACTCAACTCCTATTAACTATAACTTTGCTTTACATTCTTCTAACTTAAGTTCTTATCATCTTAACCTAACTATCACTACATACAATGTTGGAGACTTCAATGATTCAACAAAAAGAGAAGCCTGGCAAGATTATGGTCTTAATAATGACATATCTATTATCAGCATTACTGAAACAAAAATTTCTGACAAAACTAATCTTTTTTTCTGCAATAATAACTTTTTTACCTATTACTGGTCTAACTCTTCTAGTTCTGTAGAAGGAACAGCCATTATGATTTGCAATCATCTTAAACCTCACATTCATAGTGTTCATACTCACCCAGAAGAAGCCATTGCACTTGATATTTTCTTTCAAAGCAATATCAAACTTTGTATCATCTCAGTATACCTCTTATCTACTAACATAACTATTTGTAACTAAACCAAAAACATAGTAATCAACTGGATTCAACAAGCCTCTCAACTCCACCTTCATTTTATTATACTTAGTGACTTTAATATACAGGAACATACCTACAGTTCTTCTTTCAAATATAAACTCATCAACTTTTTTAATTACTTCAATATGTATGATATTGGAGCACATTTTAACAACACTTTACTTAGTCTAACAATAATAGTAGTAGTCATATTGATTACATCTAAACTGACTAATTTAATATACAATTTCTTCTTTTCTATAATCTTGACAATAGGCAAACCTCTATCTCAAATGACTACTCGATTCTTACCTCTACTTGAACATTTCCACATGCCTATAGTAAACCTTTACAGAAACATACTGGAATTAGTTATTGTATATTTAATTATAAAATGATGACTACAGAAAACTGAAACTTTTTTGCTGATACTTTAACTTAACAACTTTCACTACACAAAACTCCTATCAACAGTACTACTGATAAAAGTATTGAAACTACTTGGCACAAAATTTAATGCTATATAATTTATTCTGCTATTCAATCAATTTCTAACAAATTTCTCACAAATGAAGTTACAATTACCAATACTTACTCCATAATACTTTACTACTTTTTTTTTTAAAAAATAGACATATTATTAAACTTGTTAAAAAACTTACCCAATCTTCTAATATCTTAAGTATTAACCAAAACATCTCACAAATTAATAAACAGTCACAATGTAACCTTTAACTACTCACCTCCACCAACCTCTCCTGTATTAAACTATGGCTTCAACATGCCTACTCTATTTGGAAACAACTTTATTATGCCTATCATCTTGAAAACTCTCTTTTACTTTAACAACAAATTAATAAAACTACTGACAAAAGATGTGTTACCCTTACAACACATCCTACTCAGACTATTAATAGCATCTTCAATCGCTATCATTAACCTGTTTATCTTTCAAACATAAAATTATCAAACTAACTAATTACAAATCTATTACTTATTAAACAACATGTTCAATTCTATTTTCATGATTAGACTGCATTTAGACCTATTAATAAAAGCCTCTTTAATAATTTCTACTAACAACAATACCTTCTACTTTCTCACATCAATCCAAATTGATATCATTCACTTAACACTCCAATTACTAATGAAGAACTTTTTCAAATCCTTTCACAACTACCTAACAACAAAGCCTGTAGTTCTACAGGCATTAGTTATGAAATACTTAAACACATTAGCCCTCAATGCACTTCTGCTATTACAGCTCTCTTTAATTATTGTCTTCTTGACAACAGAATTTCTAAACAATGAAAACATAATAGAATTTATCCTATTCCTAAACACAACATCTTTGATGGTGATCTTAACCTTACATGACCTATCAGTCTGATTGAACACATTTGCAAATTTTACACAAAAATTCTTACAAACTGACTTAACTCTGTATTTTCTTCAAACTCTATCTTCTCACCTTTTAACTATATTGCACTTCCCAATAATAGCACTTCAATTCTTATTTACCTTCTCAATAATCTTATTAAAGATGCTACCAGTAGTCACAAAGATATTTGGTTACTCTCACAAGATATAAGCAAAGCATATGATTCTGTAAACTTTGCTTTTTTTAAACATTCACTCTCTTACCTCTCACTTCTTTTATTCATTATTAATTTTTTATTAATTTTCTTACAGATTGTCACAACCAAGTTATTACCAATCTTGGTCTTATGCCATTTTACCTAGTTCATAATGGTATTGACCAAGATGAAACAATTATATCTTTATTATGATGAATTTATTACAACCCACTTATTTCATACATATACTCAAAAGTTTTTGGGTATACTTTACAATCTACTTGGACCACCAATCTAAAACTCCAAACAACTAACTCATTACAAAAATAATGCTCTGTTTTAGCATATATGAATGATACTCTTTGGGTCACTTCTTCACAAACTAAGTTATCTCATATACTATCTATAACTGAATCATGCTATGCTATAACAAACATCTAATTTAATCCCTCAAAATCTATTCTAATAACCCTCCATCCAACTATACTCCTATCTCTTATAATAATCATCTATTTCCACTTTATTCTTTTAAACAACTCTTCAAATTTTTAGGTTGCTAGTTTACTTTAGATAATTGACAATCTAAACAAACAAAATTAATTATCTCTGAATTCTCCCAACTTATCCAAATTGCAAAAACAAAACTTATAACTGATTTACATGGCTCTATATTATTAATACAGTTATTATCCCTACTATTGAATACCACTTATATAATATTGTTATTAACTAACCTATTTGCAACAAAATTTTTACTCAACACATTGGCCTTGTTAAGCTTAAAGCTAAACTTTGCTATACAATACCATTTAGTACTCTATTATATCCTCATATTTACAACATTAAACATATCTGGGATATCCAACTACAACATCATATTTTCAATCTTCTCAAATGACTTAACAATCCTGACCTACTAGGCACATCTACCCATATTCATATTCAACAACTCCAAAATAACTTTTGGTCTTCTACTAACATTTTTCTTCATCCTAAGCTAACTATTGATGGACCTAATCGATTAACCACAAACTTCAAAATAATACAATTTATTAAACATATAGGCTGGACTTTTTCAACTAGCCCAACCTACAACATTCCCTGTAATCTTAATGATGGAACCATATCTCTTGAATCTCTTCTTTTCTCTTATCCAAAATACTCCATTTTCAAAAAACAATTCAAACACTATAAACTTTTTTTTTTAAACCAACTTACTACTTATAACAACTTATATCTTTTGCATTAACAACATATCTCACCTAGACTTAACAAAATTCTAAAAGGTGTTATATCACAATGGTTTTCTATTTTTGAGAACACTACTACAAGTCATGCCTACCAATAGACTCTATATAATTATTATAATTTATCTTCTATAAACTATTTTTGCTACTCTATCAGTTACTTCACTTCCAACACTAAACCTTGATTACTTATTGTTCTTAATAACCAAATAATTGTTGGTAAAGCCAGAAAACATAATACATTTATTGGCCTTACTCTTATTAATCACTGGCACTGCTTATTTCAGTCTCAGTTCTCTAATCTCTACTCTATTACTCCTTTTACTACTACATTATGTACTAGATACCACCTTAATTCAAATACAATTGCTAACAAATATACTATTTTCATTCTTATTAACTTGGCTACTAAACTGCTTTGTCATATCAATCCTAACAAAACTCTCAACCTTTATGCAAACTTTCTCAATATTGCATACTCTGTTGCTCTTTGACATCCTTTACATATTTCATCTTCTCTTTTATTTACAATTAATTTACAACAACTATTACCTATTTTTGAAATATGCCAACTTGTTAACAATCTTTAGACTATTGCTAACTCAAATTACAATCTATCATCTATTTTATTTAACACTGATAGTTCTGTTATTGATCTTGGTACCTCATAATGCTCTATGGACATAGGTTGGATTCAAGTTGATAATTCTACAACTATTAATTCATTTCAGGCACAAGTTAAAC
>CAJVQA010004171.1:0-18037 GCA_910591915.1 Cetraspora pellucida | reverse complement strand
TTATATGCCGACTGATTATCAATAAACTCCTGGGTCGCAATTACTCGCCTTAACATTAAAAAAAAAAAAAAAAAAAAAAAAAAAAAACATTAAGAAAAATATAAGTCATAACTTTATTTTTTTTACAAAAAATTATAATTAATACAAAATATTTTTTAATGTATTTAATAATAGATAAATACTAAAATTTAAAATTAAGACTGTAAAATAAATTTTATAAAAAATATTTTTATTAACCGTATAACAAAGGCTATCTTAATAAAATTTAAAAAATAGCAGAAAGGTGTATTAATATACAAGATATACCAAAAATAATAATAAATTTTTAAAAACAAAGTTTTAATATTATTGTAAATGTTTTGTAAAACTTAATAAATTACAAGAACTATTTCTTTATTTTTTAACTAATTAAACATTTTATTATTTATACGTATATGTTTAGATATGTTTTAAGAAAAGAGACCAAATTAATAAAAAAAAAGTTTGCAAACAATTGAATTTTATATTATAAATTTTATAAAGAAAAATTATATCTAATGTACTCTACACTTTGATGCACCTTATAGCAACATAAGTACTATTATACATTTTTGCTTATTTATATGACAGGAGTTATCTAATAAAATTTTGAAATATTGGAAAGATGCACCAGAATGCAAAATGTACCAAAAATTATTAAAATAACAATTTGTTTTTTAAATAAAAAACGTTTCTATGCTAAGTTAAGCTTGAAATTTTTTCAATTTGGTTTTTTCGTCAGAACACAGCCCGTATGATCTACGATTCACGCGATAGCAGAATTTTTTGACAAAATCTTAGCCTACATCATATATCATTTGATTTTTTTGATTTTTTAACTCCATGGGCGGCCACGGTTTCTTATAAAATTTTGATCAAATTTAACCCTAAATTTTTTGATCGTTGCCATTAGCCAATCAAAATTGTAAATTTCCACGCCTTTTTGGTTTATTTCTTCAAAATTTTGTATATATTTTTTTAAATTTTATTAAGTAAATTATTATTAAACTATTAAACCAAAATTTTATAATTTTAATATTAAAATTATTAAAATTGATTAAATATTCATTAAAGTATGAATATTTAAGTTTTAGACATCAAAATTTGTTTCAAAATATGATTTTGTATTACTAAAAAAAATATTGATCCAACTAAAAAAAACTTTACAATATACAAAAAAAAATATTTTTTAAATATTTTATTTAATAAAACTTTGCTATTGTATAAAAAGCATTCTAATCTATATATTATAAAAAGTTTTATTAGTAATGTGGTTTATTTTCCATACGAATTATAATGTATTGCCAAAATCATATGATAAATGACCTACATACCCCCTACCATTAATCGATCGACATTTCACTGTCCGTTTTTTGTAAAATCCCCGATTGCATTGGGGAATCGTCATCATCTTGCGTTATGAGAGCAGCTACTGACATAACATTTGATTGTTCAGTATGTTCAATAATCAGAAGTGGCTCATACCGTTCTAAATTTTCTACATCGTCTTGATCGTTATTGTCCATTACTGTTAAACTACGCGTTTGTTCTATGTATTGAAAAGCATTCGCCATACATGCTCGAATTATACTCTCTTTAAGTAGTATATTTACTGCCTTTGATAGTTTAGTATCCATTGTTTTCAGCGTGGCAACATCTCTAGTCGATCTTGCTAATTCAATAAGAAATAATATATACTCATGTACATAAACAAAATGCCTGCCTGCTCTATTGAATACCAAGAAACGTCAAAATTTTTATTTAGAATACTGAATAAATGTCAAGTTTATTATTATATTACCTTTCAAATTCTGGCTTCCATACATTCATTACAGATTTATTAGATGATGCTTTTAACTGGAAGAGATTCTGTAGTAATGCTTTTGCCTCTTCTGGTTTTTGTTCAACATGATTAATTAACCATGCATGCTTAAATGATGTACTTGAGGTTAAGGGTCAATTAATGAGGAAATAAAAATAGTGGTTAACCAAATATTAATAACACCCACCCTGAATACTGGACGATGGTGCCACTTGTTTTTATCTGCTTTTCTTATATTTTCCAATTTAGTACATATAAGATGATATGCTCTCTGATACTCTGGTTTTTGTATATTAAAAACAGAGCCCTCGTTTGTATAATCTATCGGTGCCATATCATCATCAGTAAGGCCAATAGATTGTTCAACAAACGATGGCTTTATTATAAATATATAAATATATATCGCAAAGAATTAGGAATTTACATAAGTCGAATAAAGAATAATATTTTTGCATACTTTAATCTTATTAGTTATTAAATATTTTGCCAGTGAAGATGTCAACTTGTATTCAGCATCCAAAATTTTCTCCTGACCAGCAATACCTGACCTCTCTGGTGTTCGTGATACTGCTAGTTTGTATAGTTGTATTACCACCTTCAATCAAAAGAATAGTTGTTAACAATTGATTAAACAAATGGTAGCAAGTTCTAAGATTATTATACCTCGGGATTCTTCCGAAGTCGTTGGTAACATTTACCGACCATGTAAGGTATTCTACATAATATAGAAAAGCTATTTAGAGCACAGATCAGTAACTACAAATGAAAAATATGAATCATAAACACCTCCAATCCCTGACAATAGGTGTTACAGTTGCAGAACCATTTGCAGATGAAACTGAAGAATTAGTTGGAGTTTCAGCAGGTGTTCCATATGGTGTGTTGTGCTCGGTCCCGTTGGGTGTATCATTCGGTGTATATTCTGGAGTAATATTCGTAATATCACTTTGTTTCAATAATTGGGATTCAAGTTCCAGTGCCTTGCCAAAGCAATAAGCAGCAAATTGACATGCTTGTGTATCATCGGGCTTGCGCCAAGTTTCTGCATGAGAAGGACTTAGTGAAAATGCTTCCATTGACATTGGTTCCGACATCATTGCATACACCTGATAGCCATAATCTCGCCAAAACTGGATTTCTTCGATTGGTGAAGTTAATTGTTGGTTTGAAAACCAATGTACTACTTTGGAGGCTCTCGCAAAACATTGAAACGATTTCTACATCAATAAACAATATTAATTATGGTAACATAGATTGATGGGTTAATAGATAAACTCAAACTAATAAAACCTTTTGACATTTGGCAATTTCAGCCCGATTATAGTTAATCTCTGCAGCACTCCATGTAAGGTTTTCATCAGCCAAATTTGCATAGCAAGTACCCAATGCATACCATGAAGCAAATCGTAATGGATTATTTCGAAGATCAAACTATATAACAGGGTTAATTATTAAAAACTAATTATCAAATATTAATTCACTTTAAAAAAATTATATGACAATAATTACTGTAAATTGTTCAATCGCCTTTTCTAACATATCAACTGCCTTGTTTACATTAGCCTTTGATCGTGTCTTAAACTGATTTAACAGAATCTTGCCTCTAAAATAATACAAGTCTGAGAGTGCTATTTATAAAGTACAAAAATTATGTTAATAATAAAGATATTCAATAATTAATTTTTTTTTAAAAAATTTTTTTATTGTGAGTTACCCCTCTCAGAATCTCGACTGGAGACAGAACCAAGTTCTTTGACATCATGATTATGTTCTTTGTATTGAACTGCCTCGTAAAAATTTATGTCGTCTTCAAGGAAATGTCGAGTTTTCCAGCTACATTTAGAAAAACCTTTTAAACAAATAATAAAATGTCATTAGCATTATGTAGCGAAAAATCAATAGTAAACAATTTTTATCACATGTAAAGTCCGTACGATCATCGCGTGGAGGAGGAAACATGTTCGCTATTTTGTCTAATGTGTCTTTGACATCATTTTTGATCGCCCATGCTTTGTACATCTTGTCTGATTTTTGATTTAGATAATTTCGTATCTCTCGGAATAATAGCTCGGCAGTTTCATGGTCAAGGTCAACAGTGGGTGTGTTATGATTTTTCGGTGGAGTCGTGTCAACCTGTTAATATTCGTGAGTAGATAAATTTTAACATATTTATGAAAAGATATAAAATGCTTACACTTAAAGAAACTCTATATAGACAATGACAGCATTGATATTCATGTTGCCTATACTCCGATGGGTGTAATTCAGTAAGCGTTTTGAGGACGAATTTCAGAAATATGCCTACAACAAGTATAGGGGAAAATTACATAATTATGACAACGAAAATATATAAATTAGAATAAAGCATCTATCAAACAAACCATTATCAATTCCACATATATGACGTACTCCGAGCTGGTCATGCACTGCCTCAAGGTATTCAGCAAAGTCATCTGCTAACGAATTTGGCATGTCCTGTAGTAACAAATAACAAAACAAAACCCAGGTTCTAACACATAATACGTTTAATGGTTCACTGATTTCTGCAGTCGCTCTTTCCAACTCCTTGCTGCGAGGAAAAAGAATTTCAAGAGCCGTTGAGTACAATATGTGAAGGCATCGTTTGAAGGTTTTTTGATCATTCGGCGACAAGTCAGCTGTAATTACATATAAAATTTAACAATATGCTTCATGTACTTAATAAATGTGAACTTTATCTTTTCGATAAAAACATACCGAATTTATTGTTAATTGAGAGACATCTAATCACTTCGGTGAGCGATTCGTTTGTCTGGAGTTCAGAAGAAAATTAGTAATAATTGAATGACAACAGAGAAATCTTTATAAGATTTCTTTATATTATTTGGTAATACCAATTTATAAACTAACCGAATGAATAGTAGCCCAAAAATGGATGACCCTATCTTGACTGATAACATCCGACACGGCATTTTGCAAAAATTTTATAGAGTCAGTGAAATGCGAAACAGTGCGTGTCCATTCACTTTGTGACTCATCTCTGCTAGATTCTAATATACATATTTTATAATTTATAGTCGAGATATTTATATTTGAATCAAAGCCACTTTATAAAACATTAATAAAGAAAAGGCATTTATTATAATTGTAGAATATCAAATTTCAGCAATTGCAAACACTAAGAAGAAAAATGTTTCTCACCAGTTTACTATAACGATGTCTTCTTTATGTTCACCAAAAGTGTAATATTGTTTACACTGTTCGAAAGACGCAATAGACTCATCTAATTCTCCTTTCCATAATTCCATCCGAGCGATACACCACCATAACCTATATAGAAAATTATTAACAGAAATTATCGAATTAAGGCACCTTGAAAATGAAAATTTAAATATTAAATTCACCGTGCATTCAATTGAGATGACCAATTTTTCCACATGTTGTAATGCCGATTCCATTCGTCACCAACCCCAGACTCTAGCGCACGAAGGCCTGCATTGTTCACAAAGTCCTGCATATTCCAATATGAATACACAAGACTCTTTTTACATATATCTAATGTAGACTGCAATGTCTATTAAGAAAATAAAAAGAAAATTTTAAGTTTGAAATTTATAAAAATTATAATTCAAATTTATAAAATTTATAATTCAAATTTATTTACTCCATTGACAATTTACCATAGGAATTTCTTGAATATCGCTAGAGTTTTGTTGACCAGTATGTGAATTAGTCCGAGTACTAGTTATTTGTGAATCTGACAAGAATTCACAGATACCCATAATGATCTAACGAACATTTTCAAACCATCTAATAAGATATAGTTAATCAATAAAAAAACAAATTTAGAGAAAAAGTGTCATACTTCAGACTTTTGCTTCATCTGTGTAAAAATGTTATCCTCGCTATTATTCATCATTATCTCAACTAAGTCGCCTTTTTCATCCCAACTGGTACAAGAATTTTCAATCATTTCTAACAAGCGACGATCAATTCTAGAAAGAATCGTTCTCATAACTTCTTTCAAACTATCGGGCCAACGGTAAAGCCATAAGGCTTTAGGTGTTCCATCATCGGAACGTACAAAATGTCCGAACAAATGCATAACGTACATACATAAACAATCCAATATTCCTGAATTTATATCATTCATCTTTTCAATAAATGCAATTAACATTGAATGTGCTTCCGGAGAATCGATAAAATATGAAGAAGGAATATAAGGATTTGTATTGGGTGTAAACCGGTAAAAACGTGGATCTGAGGTTGCTTTCGGCCTTTTTAATAATTATGATGAGCACAAGTGAGTAATATGACTCAAATAAATAAAGACGTGAAAAAGTAAATAAGCACCAAAATGAACCTTGACGTATTAATTGCTTGTTCTATCATATCTCCATGGTCTTCACGAGAAATGTGAAAGGTCCATGACTTTGTGAAATATTTTAAAAACTTGTCTATTTGATCATCAATATTTGATGATTGATCATTAGGCCAGAAATCCGGATCTAATTTTGTAATAATTGATTCTATTTTCTCTGTGAACGCCGAAGCAGATTTACTGCGTTGAACATTAAAAGTATTAATCTCGTCTGTTATCTTTGAGACTTTTCGATTAACTCTAGTAATCAAAAAACAAAACGACATCAATACTGTAGAATAATAATTTAATATTTTAATACGATGAAAAATCGCGGGGTAAGCATGAACCTTAAGTTTATTGATTTATCACTAATGCTATCGAGTTGCACATCCTTCCTCTTCCGTTTCTGAGCAGTACCATTTATATCAATTGTTGTTGATGGTTTTGTGATTTCCCAATCAATTATAATACGTCTACTAGTTACAGAAATATGAGTATCACTTTCCAATTTAATCCGACTATTAAAAAAGTATTGATATTAACAAAGTATTGATGATTAAATGTCTGGAATTCTCTAATATGAAAAAAAAAGATCAATAATAAAGATCAAATGTTACCCGCTCGTCATTCCGTCATAGGTATCTAACAATAACTCTCCCAATCCTGTCCATGTAGCATGCTGTAAATGAACGTTATGAGATGCAACAGTAGTAGAAATGAATTGGCCTATTAAAAGGATTCATTATAAATAATACTTTTTAGCTTTTTAAAAAAAAAGGTTTAATAAAAATATGTATGATCTTACCTGATGGTTTAATTCGCCTTGGTACAGTTTCTAATAGAGCTGAATATCTTAAGGGAGGGGAAATTTCGTAATAATTCCTATTGATTTAAATTATATTAACTCGGTCATCGAACGCTATGTAAATCCATATGTGATTCAAATTACACTCAAACCAACCTTGGTAATAAAAACCTAACCCAAGTGTCTTTCAAGAGTTGGCTTCTCAATTGATTTAACACCTGATTATATGGATCGAAGACCAAACCTTTATCTATTGCGTTCAGACAATTTTGAAATTCACCAAAATCGTATAAAAGCTATCGATAACAGAATTAGATTATTAACTCATACATACGTCTGATTTATTTAAAAATTGACAAACTTACGCGACAATACTCTTCTAAAGCGTCTTTATGACTAGGTGTGAAAACTTTGAACATAGAGCATGATGTTTCAGAGTTTGCAAATGATGGTATTATGTCAATATCTTCAAGAATCTTTTTAAAAGCACTTAGAGCAGCTTCACGATCATTAATTTCTTCAGACATAGTAAGCTTGCCAATCTTTAATCTGATGTTATGATCGCTTGGATCTATTTGTAGCGCCTGAAATTGATATTGATCGCGAATTAAAGATTTTGAAATTCTAAAAGTTTTGAACATCAAACGTATTCACATAATTTCATACTCTATTATAATATTCAATCGCATTTTGAGCATCCATTCTGGTCTTTTGCATCTCGTGCTCTTTCTCCCATATCTCACCATAATTTCTTAAAATACAATATTTTAATCTAGTTATTCGCTGTGCTAATGGAATACCATTGTTATCTGCCTATTATTAAACAAATAAAATAAGTATAATTTCTAGCATATGGGTTATTAACACATAAAAATTGGAAGCATTACCTGATACAGTGGATTCTTCATTAATTCGTGTTTAAGAAGTCGTTTATAAGTCTCTTTTGCACTGTCATGATCGCGACGAAGTGCTAAATTATATTCTTTTTCGCATTCCCGGAACTAATTACATGAATAAAATTAATTAACAAAAACAATATAATACGCTAAGTGATTTTTGTGAAAAAAATTGAGCCAATTACCGGTGCCTCGAGAGGATCCACCAGTATCTGGGCCTGCGAAGGAACAGCGTCGGCATTTAAAGGAGTGAATTGGATCATCATATATTTGAAAATTGATAAATTTTGCCATTATTTAATCCATAGGATGGCATTCATCTGATTGGCTAATTGGCTGCATTTATAATGAGAACACGTGAAGGTTGACCAATCAATAGTGACTATAGTGATCGACTAACAACAATATACAGCTCTTAATCTGTTTACTAGTTGAAATTAGTTGAAATTAGTTGAAATTAGTTGAAATTAGTTGAAATTAGTTGAAATTATGAAAATGATCAAATTTCCAAAAATTCATTGTGTGAAATGCGGGCTTTTAAAATCGATTATCATGATTTATCTTTCGGAACCTGTGTTACCACTGCATAAAAGGAAAAAAATATTTTCGAAAAATCAAATTTTTTTTTTTGGTGTTAAAAATAAGGAAAATCAATTTTTATATATGGGGATGACCATAGCAAAAGGTAGCAAGTGCAAAAATTTTGATTCTGTAATTTTATAAAAATTATATGCCTATTACTCTAATTCTTCAAGAAATTGTATTTTTAAGAAAAAAAATTCTTTGACACATTGCCACCTTTTGCTGTGAGGGTTCCCATATATTAAATTTTATAATCAATCATAATTTTAAAGAGCTACGTATATTGCAAAATTCAATGATATTATTAGATAATCAATTCGAACCTATGGTTAAATTCATTCTTGCAAAATTTTATTAATGACCCTAACCTTATTCTAAATTAATTTTTATATAAAAAAAAAAATTTGTTAATTTACCTCCATCAGCCCATATGGAGTGTCATCAACCATTTTGTTTTAAACCAAAATATTCATGAATCTAGTAAAAACTCATTTTTTAAAAAAATAGAATTAAAAACAAAAAAAAAAAGGTGAAATATTTGGAATATCAATTGCAATAAGTTTTAGTTTAACAGAGCTTGATCAGGTGAATACAAAAATGGATATCAAAGAAGGATACAAATTTGATTGGCCAAATGGTTTATGTTACACAAAATCATCATCAAAGCATCAAAATAATGAACCACGCAGGGGTAAAATTACGAATTTTAGCTTAATTCGGGCCGAGCCTCGAAATAACGCCCACGGTCGTTATTTCGCGGTCTTACGGTGTAGTATAATGTATACGTATTATGATGTTAACATATACATATACATTGGAGTGTCCAGGGGACTGTGGTGCATAAATCTGCCCATTCTAAACATATTTTTGCCTATTGTCTTCGTAAGATAAAACATGACTAGTCATTTTTTAAATCAATTAAAATACGAGAAATATTTTTAAAGTAGATTTGTGCATCACAGTTCCCGGAAACTCTAATATACATATATCTTATCATTATGTTCGTTATGCTTGCATATATGTTTCGTATTTGGTATATCTGAGTTTTGTCAACTAAAATGCAGAGAAAGCATACGTAGACAATTATATGAAATGAATGATACTGAGGGATAACCTTAATGTATTGGACTCAGGGCTAAGTATACGGTGGCCATTTACTGCGCCACTGCCCATTGTTTGAAGTATCGTTTTTGATACATCAAAATTATTAGTACAGTAGTATATACGTACTCTATTATAGTCAGATGATCGACGCATCTAAAATTTCATATAAAAATTTGCGTCAAATATGCTTCCTGACTTTTATTTAGTGAAAAGGAGCTGTAATAACTAGTTCAAAGTAGGTGGGGATTTGTTCTTTAGCATTGGAAGCACCTTCTTATAAAATTTGAAAATTTGAATGGTAGTTAAAAATAAAACTGAAAATAATCAAGGTCCCGAAGTTCACCAATTTTTTTGCTGCTGCACTATGTAGCACAACAATGACGCATCTCATTTGACCAAAACAATGACGTATGTTAGTCAGAATCAGTTAGTTAGACTTAAGTCTAATAATGTGACCCTGACTAACATATGTTATTGTTTTGATCAAATGAGATGCGTCATTGTTGTGCTACATAGTACAGCAGCAAAAAAATTGGTGAACTTCGGGACCTTGATTATTTTTAGTTTTATTTTTAACTACCATTCAAATTTTAAAAGAAGGTGCTTCCAATGCTAAAGAACAAATCCCCATCTACTTTGAACTAGTTTTTACAGCTTTTTTTCACTAAATAAAAGTTAGGAAGCATATTTGATGCAAATTTTCATATGAAATTTTATATGCATCAATCATCTGACTATAATAGAAAATTTTATACCTGTGATTTGTGTGACAAATCATGTGACTGATATGCTAATATATTTATTGAGTAATTATATTCTAGAATAGAATTTGAAACTGGGGTTTTTTTTTTATATTTTAAAATTAATAAAAACTATCTTAGCATATAAAAAATCAAATTGGAATAAACAATAGTTATATACTTTATATACTTTATAACAAAAACAAAATTTTTTTTTTCTTATAAGCAGTCATGCTAGTACTTTATTGAGTTTTTGAAATTACATTTGTAACTATATAAATATCTTTAATATCTAAGTCTAGCATTATCCAGTCATCTTAATAGTACCTAAATGCAACCTGCTATATTACTTTAAGCAGAAGTAAGTTACTTGTCTGATTACTTAAAATCTATAATGAAAGGGTCTTCTTTCTTTTATGACAAGCCCAAAAATTGTCTTTATTACTTTCTTCTCAACTTGTTTCCTTTTTTTTTTATTTTTTTTTTTTTTTCTTTTTAATTTTTCTTAATCTGCCTTTTTCTGTTTTTCTGATTTCTTTAGTTTTTTATCTTTTTTCCTTTTACTTTTACCTATTATTTCAATTTTTTTTTTCTATTTAATAATTTTTTTACAACATATTCTTCATACTTGTTTATAAAATATGTTTCAGGCTGTTATTGCTACTATATTTGCAAACTGCTATCTTGATCTTGTATTTAATAACTCTGCTAATTTGTCTTGTGTTTCTTTTAAAATTAGGTCTTTTATTAGTGGTTCTCTTATTTTAACTTTTTTTTGTTCTGTTTTTCCAAAAAGTACTATATATAGTACATATAAGGAATCTGAATTTTTTCTTTTTCTTTTAATTTCTTTTATGCTGTTGCAATGATCACTTTTTAAATTCTCTTTCAGAAATTTCTTTGTTCCTTACATGTTGCCAAATATGCTTGCATCTCTTTTACTTTATCTTAGTATACTTGGCACTTTACTATTGTATATATATCTAACCTTCTTCTATTGAGTTCTTCTAAGGTTAAAAGTTTATTTATTATATACTTGATAAATGCACTTCTTCTGTTACTGTTTCTTTTTATTATGCAATATATTCCCTTAATCATCTTTAATTTTTTTTAAAAATAAGTCTAATCATAAATTGTGATTTTTGTTTCTGGTTTTAAATCTTTAACTACTCTTATTTTTTTTTACTTTGCTTCTAGTCTTGCATTTATTACTAACTTGCAAAGCAGTCTTGCTGGTATGTCAATTCATCTGTTTTCCTATTCTAGGCAATATTCTATCTTTTTACAACTAATTTTTTTAGTCTATACTATTTTTTTACTCATTGTTCTCTTCTTTGCTAAACTATTAGTTTTATCATTCTACTTGTTTTATTATAACTTTTAATTTTAACTAAATCTATCTAAATGTTTTTTATCTTAACAAGATCCTTAACCTTTATTAAGCATATTGTATTCTTTTTTTTAATAATCTTGTTTCTGTCTGCTTGTTCTAGGCTTCTACCAATGTTTCTTATTGCAGCATTACTATCTGTATATATTTCTATTTGCTTCTCTTTAGATATTGTTAAAATTATTATCCAAATTGCTACCAACTCTGCTATTATCGACATTTGGCATCCTTCTAGTTCTAATATTAACTCTTCTTCTAGTCATTCTTGTATTTCATTTGTTTGGACCTATTTAATACTTATATTGTTTTTAGATGATGGCTCTTTACTGTCTTTCCTATTGGTTGCATTGTTAGTATATATTATATATTTATTCTTGTTTTTTATAATATTTCTTTTTAGGACTTTTGTTATTTCTTGGCTAATATTTTCTTCCAGTTTTTGTCATTTAATAATTTCTATCTTTAGTTCTTCTATCATTAGAAGATTTCTTAATTTGCATTTATTTATTTTTGATCTGTCTATTTCTGTCTTGTCTATTATTTGATCTACTGCTATCTTAATTTGGTTGTTACCTTTACTTATTAATTTATCTAAAATTATATAAATGTTTTTATTTAGTCTTATCTATTGTTGGCAACTGTTTTCTATTTGTTCTTCTTTAATTATATACTTTTCACATCTGTTGATTTCAGTTGCTACTTTGTTCTCTTTGCACTTAATTTGTCATTATTCAATTAATACTTTTTTTTTTCCTTTTTGACTATTTTTTCAAGCTATCTATAGTCTTATATATCATATACTATCTATTTTTTTCTTCTTATATCTTCTAATATATGCTCCTATTCAACTTGCATTGCCTAAGTATTTTGTTTATCTGTTCTAAAATATCTTTATATTACTCTACTCTCTGGACTGCTAAGTATTTTTGATTCAATTGCTTTGAACCATTCTGCTTTTTTTTTCTTATTTGATTAATCTTGATAGCTTTTAAGTTGCTATTATATGATTAGTTTTTCTCTTCTTGTATCAAGTAGTTGGTTCAAATATATTAGACCAGCTTTATTTACTTTGACTACTCCTTTTTTTTACAATTGTGTATTTACCAGTTCTTGTATTTTAGTATCATACTTAACCATTGTTTATAGTTCACTATCTGTTCTAATATTTATTTTTAGTTTTCTTGCTTTAAGTATTGTAAGGCATGCTAAGTTGTTCTTTAAATATGTTTCAATTTCTGACTGCTTCTCTGTCTTCTATATATCTTTTGTTAAACCTGCTCTTTAACAGCCTTGTATTATTCTTAACCTTATTAACTATCCAAGACTATCTTGTCTGTTCAGTCTTACCAAGAAGCCACTCACTTGCTTTATAATTAACTCTTATTACAATGTTCTACAGCTATCAAGATCTTTGTGTTTTATTATACAGTTTTCTACTGTTTTTTGCAGGCTGTTATTTTGTTTTACCAGACTTATTATTAGTTAATGTATTTTATTTAGGCTTCTGTTCGACATCTTTGTTAGCTATAATATATAGCTTAGTTTGGATATTATTATTATATTGTTTATATATGCAATCTGACTCATTGTTATTTTTTTGTATTTAAATCTCTTATAGTTTGGCTTACTATTCTTTTTGTCTTTCTCTTTACTTATATCTTTCACATTCTGTTGTTTAATCATATTTCTAATAAATGAACTATTTTATGTCTTAGTTCTTCTATTATCTTGCTTTTCTTATATATTATTGCTTTTTCTTCTTTTCAGACTTTTATGTTTATTATTATTAATTTTAACTTTGAACATTTATCTCTATATTATTCATTTCAAAAAACTCTTCTACTATTTTTAAGATCTCTAACAATTGCTTTTTACTGCTTGTGACCTATATTGTATCATCTGCATATGCAATTGCTACTTAATGATATCTTGTAATATTGTTGCATTGCATATCTTTTTGTAACTGTTGCTCAACTGTATATTCTAAACTTTCCTCTTCTTGAATTCTCTCTAATAATAAGTTATAGAAAAAATGCTATATTAATAGTAAAATTACTTCACTTTAGCCTATTTCATCTTCTGCTATTAGTTCTTCTGTTAGGCTATAGATTGTAATTATTCTTAATTGTCTCTTGTGAAAAAGATTTAGTATATATTTAATTGTTCTTTTAGGTATTTTAACTCTTTGCAATGCTAGTTCAAGACTTTCGAGAGAGACTAAATCAAATGCCTTTTTTATGTCTTGCAACAGTATCTATATTTCTTTGTCTTTTTCTTTTACTTTTTTCATTATTATGTTTAAAATCTGTACTGATTGTTCTGTTAAGTTTTCTAAAAGATCTGCAAAGTTTGGTCTTTTAAAAATTTCTTTTTTCATAAATACTTTGGCAAGTCTTTTTATTACCACTTTTGTTACAACTTTTCTGAATGTTTCAATCAATGCTATTAGATAGATATTGTTTAAGCTATATTCCTATTCTACATCTTTTGATATAGAGTAAACTTGTATTATCTTCTACTTTATTAGAATTTTTCTTACTTTTAAGCATAAGTCTGCAAAGCTTCTAAAGACTTCTTGTATTTTTACTTTTGCTTTCTTAATCAATATATAGCTTATACTTAAGATATCTAAAGCTGTTTCTGTCTTTAACTCTCTTAGTACTTCTTTCTATTCTTTTTTCTTAATTTTTCTTTCAACTTTTGTATAATATTCCTCTCTGATGCTTTCTCTTGATTTATATATTTCTTTCTATTTTTCTGTTATTACTTCTAATTTAATGTTTCTTTTTTTAAATTGTATTTTATAATGTTCTGCTACATTTATCTTTACCTCTTCTGGCTTTGTTATTAGATATGTCTTCTTCTCTTCTTGCTTAATAAGTCTATTAAGCATTATCTTTTTATATGGTTTATTTAAAAGGCTAGCAACTATTTTTTCTTGATTTGTTTTAATCATTTTACATCTTTTGTCTATATTCTCTTTTATTCATCTTTTTTGTACTTGTTCTCAGTCTTTTTTTTTTCTTGCAAGAGCTTTTGCCATCTTTTTATATTTTCTATCTAGGTGTATAACCAATGCCTCTGTAATTTTAGCAATTTTTCATCTATCTTGTTGTCTAATGCTTTTAATTGTTTATTTGTTCTTCTTTTGTTACTTCTTGATCTTTTCTTGTCTTTACATATTTAATTAATCTTTGTAGCTTTATGATAGCTTTTTCTTGTTGTTGCATTTTTGACTAGTTCTTTTATTTGTCATTGTGTTGTATATTCTTTTTTTGGATATATGCTTATTGGCTGCAGTAATAATTGCTTCTTCTATAGTATCCTATATATTATTTATTTTGTTTATATGTTTTTCTATATTTTGCATCTTTGTTTGGATATTTTTTAAACTTTCTTTTACTTCTAATCACTTTTGCAGCTCTTGTGCATAATTTTTCTAATTTTTAGGTTTTGCCTAATCATATAGATTTAATGTTCTTAATTGTTCTTTTTTTTTAATCTCTGCTTTACTGTTTTTCTTTATTATATATTTAATCTATATTTCTGCAATTATAATTTTATAATTGCTTTCTGTAATTCTTTCTGTTTTCTCAATATTTGTCTTTTGCAAACCCAATGTTAGTTCTTTTGATATCCAAATATAGTTAATTCTTATTACAGCTTTCTTGTTTAACCATGTGTAATTTTGACTTGTTAGATGTATATTTTTATATATGTCTATAAAGTTTTGTTTTCTCATTCAATTAAAGATTAGTAGTCTTTTAAAACTTGCTGCTTGTAAGTGTTGTTTATTTAATATATTGTTTGCTATATGATTAAAGTCACCCATAATCATAACTTGTGTTTATCTTTTCTATTTGGCAACCATCTCTACAATCTTTTGTTAGATGTTTTTCCCTATTGTCTTTTTACTTAGTGGTATATAGACTCCTATTACTACTAACTCCAATTGCTTAAAGTATAATATGACTTTTATCATGTATTCACTTATTTTCTTAACTGCACTCACATGCTTTTTCTATTATTTTTCTATCAGAATTCCTATACCTAATCCTTTTTTCTTATCTTCTGCTATGTTTGTCCAATATTCTATATAGTTTTTGTTTGACACATGTATTAGAAGCTTTTCTTCTCTTTTAGTAATATTTGTTTCTATGATTCCTAATATTGCAATTTCCTCTTCTTTTGCC
This sequence comes from Cetraspora pellucida, assembly GCA_910591915.1. Taxonomy (NCBI): domain Eukaryota; kingdom Fungi; phylum Glomeromycota; class Glomeromycetes; order Diversisporales; family Gigasporaceae; genus Cetraspora; species Cetraspora pellucida. The sequence continues at coordinate 2,145 of CAJVQA010004171.1, read as the reverse complement.
TAGCCAAGCAGATTTTTAAGCTTTCAACCTTTGGTTTTTAATTCATTAATGTTATGACATGCTATTTTAATCTCTTTTTTTTCTTGTTTCCATTTCTTTTTTAATTAGTTTTGTTCTGCTTCTATGTTTTCTGCTTTTTCTTTTTCTTTTTTAATATTCTTTTCTTTTAGGTAAAGAGTTGTGCTTTTCTCAAATATTTCTTTTTCTCTTTGTAGAAAACCTTTAAGCTCCTTATCTGTTTCTATTAGTTCAATTAAGATGCTCTTAGAAGCAATTTGCTAGGCCATCTTCTGTTCCTATCTGTATTTTTTCTGTTGATTTGTCTTGTTGAACTTTGAGTTTGTTTAATCTTTCTAAAATTTTTAAAGCAAATTTTGCATTTGTAGTTTGGAATTATCTTTTTTTGTTTGTTTTATTTGACTTTTATCTTTGCTTTTGTTGTTTTCCCTTTTGGTTATTTCTCTTTTATCAATCTTCTGCTCTTCTTTATTTACGTTAATATACATATTTTCTGTATTTGGATGTCTTTGATTGTTACTATCTTCTTTCTTTTTATTTCACTTTTTTTAAAAGTTTTTTCAATATAGATGGTAGTTGTTAAATCTTATTAATTTAATTGTGCTATTTCTATTTTTTCTTCTGTTGCAAAGATGATTGTTGCTGCTCTTCTTTGGTTTTCATTTCTGTTAGATGATATATAAACTAATTTTGCCTTCTTGTTTTTTAAGCAGCATAGTAGCAATACTTCTGAAGCATTGTCTAAAAGTTCTATTAGTCTTGTTGTGAATAAGTTTTAAAGATTACATTGGGTGTAATCTTTATTGTTTTTGGTTACTTTTGCCAACTTGTAAACACTGATTAGCAAAGTCTACAGAATGTTCTTATCAGTAAGTTGATCTGCTTGAACTACTGCTAATGCTTTGTGTTTAGATCTTTTAATGTGTATTATTTGTATCTTCTTAAAGCTTTTACACATGTTTGATTTCTTCTGCATTGATGTTTACAGATAAGTTCTATATTGTAAAACAATTATATGAGTTTATTTCATTTTCTGTTATAAACAAGTCTTCTTTCTTTCTTTATTTTTTTTTTTGAGTTGGTTTTTGTATTTTTCTTTCTTTTTTTTGTTGTTGTTTTTGGCTTTTTGTTTGAGTTTTAATTTTTTGTTTTTTTCTTTTTCCAAAATAAGCTTGAGCTATTTATCTTTCTTTTTTTAAATTCTGTTCATCACTGCATCTTGACTATGTTTACAATTAAAGTCTACTTCTACTTAGTTGTTTCTATTCTTAAAAACTTTTTTAATTGCTTTAATATAATAGTTTTTGCCCAAGTCTATTGCATATATTTTATCTTTTTATTATTTGTTTTTTCTAACAAGATATATGCAGACAAGTTTGCCTTGAAGAACATGTTCTTGTTACATACTCTATTTTTTGGTAACTATTGGCTGTGCTTAATTGTGTTGATAAAAATTGAATCTTTATAGGTTATATTTTTTTTTTTTAATTCTATTATTTTTTGTCAATGTTTTCTATATTTTTCCTAACATCTTGGATAATATTATCTCTTGGAGCTTCTGCATTTTTCTTTATTTTTTTCTTCTTGCTTTTTCTGCTTCATTTAATTTGTTTATGAAAGTTTGGTTTGTGTTTGATAAAGAACTTTTTTGTTGTATATCTTGTAGTATATTAATATTAAGCTCCTCCATTTGGCCAACAATTTCATTTATCACTTGGGTTGGTTTTTCTTAAAGTGTTTCTTTTTTTGCTACATTTTGACATCTTTTTTTTGTTATTAATATTTGCATTTTTTTTATGCTGTTCAGTTTCTATTTTTTCTTTTTCTTTAAGTATTTTTTCTTTACTCATATTTGTAATATATTCAGCTGACTTTGGGTTCTGATTTATTAGTTTAAGTCTTTGTGTCCATTGTTAACATTAAGAGTTTTACACATTTTTGATCATAATTTTTGATGTACTGAACCAATTTAGATAAAATAACTACTATTGGATTCAGCTTACTGAGACAATTCCAATGAGCACAAGATAATGTGATTCTGATTACAGAATTATAAGATCGGGATGATTTTGATAAAAAGCACTAATTATAATACATGTAACTTGATTCTGATTGGCTCAAATTACT
>CAJVQA010004170.1:0-18039 GCA_910591915.1 Cetraspora pellucida | reverse complement strand
TTCTGGCAATAGTTGAGAATTTTGAGACAAAGAGATATAATGATCGATCTTTATTACAAAACATCTTGCAATTAGAATATTCAAGAGGGTTTATAAAAGAAGTATAAATTGACAAAAGCAAGAAATCAATAGAAATATAATGAATGGTGTAAGGCAGGTTTGTTGTTAAATAAAACTTTTGCTACAGATGATGCTAAATATGTATAACTGACTAGACAAGTAGTACTTGAAAGGGCCTATGTTGTTAGAGTAGCTAATGAAAATAGATAAAACATGACTGCTAAAATGGCATCAAGTGACCTGCTAGATCCTATGTCAGAGTTGTTTAGTAGTAAGCATAAAAGAGCAAAATTAGCAATACAACAGTTTCCAAGAAACAAATATTCAAGAGTATCATATGGGCAGAGTCAAATATTTAATAGTTATCAAGGCCTTTCTTAGACCCAAGTTTCTAGTTATTAGATTTCTTTTTTTGTTTAGCCTCAACCTTTTGTCAATTTGAATTGGTAGCAATTTTTTTTACAGAGAATATTTATTCCTTTTTCAATAAATAATTATTGAAATAAAACACCATTCTGTAACTTGTCTGGTCTTCTTTTAATCAGTATCTAGTTTATAACTCTTGGTTCACAAATCTTTAAAGAGGCATTTATATGTAGCAATCTTCTCAAAGTTCTTCTGAAACTTCATTTAGAAATACAAGAATGCCTAATAGGTTATTGTCTAAGCAAGTTGTATGCTATTTGTATGAAGAAAAAGGTCATTATGCTAATGAATATGGATCAAAAAAACATATAAATTCTTTCTTTTGTAGTAAAAATGCTGGTTTCAAAAAAAGCTGATCACATTTAAATGAAGATACCTTTGAAGTTAAAGAATACAAATATGTTAGACAAGTTATAGTTGGTAACAGAAAGATTACATAAAGAATTGGCAGTTTATTATTGAAAAGAGGTTATAAAGCTAACACTTGTTGTGGTAGAATGGTTAAAAAAGAAAATTTTACTTTTTTTAAGAGGTGTCATGAGGTTAGCATCCTTACTACTACCCAATTAATAGCAGTTTATGGTAGAAAAAAAAAATAGATAAAACAGAAGTTAAAATATTTAAGAATATTAAAAGCAGTGAAGTTGGTTTCAAAAGACAGATTAAGGCTAAACATTCTATTAGAGATGAGTCCAGTGTTTGTGGTTCCTAAACAGATTCCAAAAAGTTCAGACTAGTTATCAACCTTAGAAAGTTAAACAAAACCTTACTCAGAAAGGCCTTCAAGTTTAAAGAGTTGGAAACTTTGTTAAAAAAAATAGAGAAAAATTAATAAATATTAACCTTTAACTTAAAGAAGAAATGTTACCACCTATTGATGAATAATGTGGCATGACATTTTCAGAGTTTGTGTTCAAAGAGAAATAGTACTACTACAAAGTGCTTCCTTTTGGTTTGAGCCAGTCCTCTTAGATTTTTGCAAAGGCAATGAGAGCTTTGATAGGAAGTTGAAGAGCATGTAATATTTTTTGCAAGAATTATCTCGATGATATTTGGGTTACTTATCTATCACAGGATATATTGTTAAAGTAAAGAAAGAAAATGATAGATGTGGATTTAAAAGGTTGTGAATAGATTTGAGTAGTGAAAAAAGACAGTTGGGACCCTATTCAAAAGTTCAAGTTTTGTGATCTAGTAATAGATATGCCAAGAGGCTTAGTTATTGCACTTAAAGAGAAGGTCAATGCAACTGTATCTCTATTAAAGATGCTGTTGGAAGCTTCCAAAGTTTTAGTATAAAAACTTATTTCAGTTGTAGGCAAAATTTAGAATTTAGCAAGAGCATTTTTATTTGCTTAGGTAAAGAGCATAAAATTTTATCAATTAATAGATACCAAAAACTGCTTGGCAAATAGGTGAGACAGAGATATAGTTTTATCAAGCCAAGTAGTAGAAAATGTGCAATAGCTAATAGAAAACTTGGTGACCTGAAATAGATGCCTAGCATAAAAGCTATTTAAGATAAAGTCAATATATATAGATGTATTAGTAGTTGGTTAGTGCAGCATATATCAAAATTTGGTTACAAGTAAGAGTTGAATAGAGAAGCTGTCAGCAAATGTAATTGTGCAACTCAAAGCTATAGCAGTAGTTTATGTATTTCAATTATTAGAAAAACAATTAAAGAGCTCAGTAATAATATTAATGATAGACAATAGAGTAGCATTAAAAACAGTATAGTATGGAAGACCAAAAAAAATAACAGAAAGACATTACCAGAAAAATTTGAAATATGTGCTTAGAAAAAGATATAAAAATTTTTCAAGTTCATTGGATTCCAAGTGAGAGCAATTTAGCCAATGACTTTATAAGAGTACTAAATCCAGGAGATTGAATATTAAAAATAGAAGTAGTAGAGTAGTTAGAAAAGCATTAAAAAAAGTTTAATATTGACAAATTTGCAAATCATTTGAATTTCAAAATAAAAAAATTTAACAGCCTGTATTTTTGTTCAGATTCAAAAGTAATAAACTGTTTTTTTTAGAATTGAAAAGGACTAATAAACTATCTGTGCCCTCTTTTTGCAATAATTCACAAAGCTTTGGCATATGCCAAAAAATGCCAAACTATAATAGTAATTATTGATTCAGTTTGGGTTGCTATCTCTTGGTGGTCTATAATTACAAAAGCAGTAAAAGAGGAAGTGAATCTTTCTCTGTCTATGAATATAAATTTGCTGGGCCATCAGGTTACCTAGAAGCATGCAACAATGATCAATGAAGGTTAAAAGCAATATGAATAGACTAATTCAAAAATGTCTAATTTATGCTAAATATTTGATTAGAAACTCTATTAGTAAATTATATAATAAACAGTTAGAGAAAGCATATAAAATCTTTTTAGAGTTTTTTATAAAAACAAATAGTTCTTCTTTATCTGCTTCAGGTTTTATAGTTTTAGTTTTTGTTACCTGGATAAAAATGTTAAAATGAGTTTTTAAGCTCATGAATTGCTTAGCATCTATTTTTAGAATCTATAAAATCTTAGGTTTGGGTGATCTAACAAAAAACAATGCAGTCCAGTATGTAATGAATAGCCTCAAAAGGCAGATAGCTCAAGATTCTGAAACAAAATAACCCAGAAACCCTTTGCCTATAGAAGCTTTTAAGTATTATTTAGACTTTTCTCCAGAAGATATTAGTTATAAATTCTGAACTTAGAATTTGACTTTAATATCTCTAAACTTACAATTAATGAGATGATCTGGAGAACTATGCAATTTAAGATTGGAAGATATTAAAATAACAGGTGATTTGTTATAGATAAGAATTAACAAATCTAAGACAGATCAGTTAGCTAAAAGAAAGTTTATTTCTATTGAAGCAATGAATAGCAAATATTATCCTGTAAGAAGGTTAATGAATTATCTAACTATTAGGCCAGTTACTAAAGGTCACATATCATTATTTTTGTCAAAATCAAGAAAAGCAATGTCTGTTTCTGTGATCTCAACAGTAGTTAATGATTTGTGAAATATACTAATTTAGAAGAAAGGTTTATAGCATATAGCTTAAGAATCAGTAAAATTACAACAGCTATGAAAAGTGGATTGTCAATAAAGCAAATTCAGACAATAGGTAGTTGGGTCTCAGATGCAGCTAGATTATATATGAGGGCCATAGAAACTGCTAGTTTGGATATATTAGTAGTTATGGATTTTAGAAAATAATTTATTATGTACTTTAAGAATGTACAAGAGGTTGTCTTGTTAATCTAAAAAAATTTAATGATTTTTGATACTCTGCAAACACCCATTTGTGTTTTCATAATCAAACCCAAAATGAGAGACAAAAAAAATACTGCTCGATATATAAGTATCAAGGCAGTGTTTGTCTCGAATCAACTCAGATTCAAATATATGATTTGCTCTGATTACAGTCACATGTTCAATCATTAATCGATCTAATGATCAATCTAATAATCGATCAAGGTTAAGTAAATATGAGGTAATTGTTTAGTTTAACTATAAGGTAATTAGCTAATAATTATTCAGTATAGTATATGTGAGTAAATTGCATAAGTATGAGGTATTCGATAAGTAATCATATAAGTATATATTAGGATCAATAGGGTATGTAGGTAGGATAATCTTGTTTCTTCTACAAACCTGATATTAATTCTGATTACATCAACCCTACCCTTCCTTACCCCAACATCATACAAGCAAAATTAGAGATAATCAATTTAAATTTTAATATGGTCTGTTGAATGACATTCATATTTGTATATATCCTTTTCATAACCTGTCAGGATGACAGTCAAATATATATATACACAATGTTTTTATGACCTGTTGAGATGACAGTCAATTATGTATACAGTTTCTTGTAATCTGTCAAAATGACAGTCATATATTTAAAAAAAAAAAAAAAAAGAGAGAAGATCGATTCTAAAGAAACTGCGAGGTTTGCTCAATATGCAGGAGAATAAAACCCATTTGTGTTTTTATAATCGAACCCAAAATAAGAGACAAACAATAATTGGTTGACATATTCACATGACTGCAAAATTTTGTTGGCGATCCTGAAGTAGTTGGCCTTTATGTAAGAGTTCAACCCCGATTATACATAATGTAATCCTGGGTTGAGACAGACAAGAAAAGACTCAAAGAGGAGACCAGTACTTATCTATGGACAGAAACCTACCAACCAAATCTAACAGGCCTAGTGATGTACCATTTATATGATACCTGAAAAATTTTAGATACAGTACGTACTGTATGTATAGTTCTTTTCTAGCATCTGATTGGCTGGCAAAAGTGATCAGCAAAAATTTTAGCATACAGTACATATAGTGATGTATGCGACATATCACTAAACATGCCTATTTGACTTAGGCGCTGTAGGCTACATGAGAACTGAAATAGACTTGCCGAAGTTCCGAACGAAAATATATAAGACATATGATACTTTTTACAGATAATTCTAACATTATAACTATTGATATGTTCAATATTTTTAAATCCTCATTTGAATACTTTCCCAACATGCTTAGTGTGTTTAGTTTGTGTGAAAACATATGTGCTGCTGTCAATAGAAATCAAGTAAATCTACATTTGAAAAAAAATTTATGCCTTAACTTTCACAGTTTATTTCTCAATGGATTTTAAAGCTACCTTGATGGTTTAATATTCAAATGAAAGCTTAAATTGTAAGTTTTCTTTTGAAAATTAAACCATTAAGATAGCTTTAAAATCCGCCAAAATATAAGCTGTGAAAGTTAAGGCATTAATTTTTTTTCAAATGTAGATTTGCTTGACGGTAGCCCATATATATATCAAATTACAATGTGATCTATATGTATATAAAGTAATTTATATACGTACCCAATCATACCGACTTCAATAACTTAACTCGATTGACCAAAAAATCATTTGGTCAATTTTTATTTGGTGTTCCAGAAATTATGAAAATAGCTGTAACATCGTAAAATTGAATTTATAATGATTTGAATCATATTGATTTTAAAATTACGGCCCAACATATTAACAAAATTATAGTTCTAATCTGGATAAATCTGTCATCCATTTATCCAAATCCGAATTTATCCAGTATCCATTTACTATTGAAATCGGGATAATCTGACAAATATTCGAATAATTATTAAGATATCAAAAGTCCATAGATAAATAGATAAACGGATAATGGATAGGAACTCTAAACACAATCTGAAAACAAGCCTGCTTTTGTCGATAGAATGAGATTCAAAATAATAATCTTTATGACTTGAAATCCCAAATAATTCGTATATTTTTTTGTGAATCACGAGTTTTCATGAATCCAATCATAACTATATGTTTATATGTCATCGATTTTTTGTGGACTGAATCTGATAAATAATAAATAATAAAGGCTCGATCTCTTATTTTCTTTTAGTAGAACTTATAAAAACTAAAGTAAAACATAAAAATTACTACGAGCTTTAATTCCTACCTAGATTTGAATCTACTTGACATTTTTACTAAGCAAAAAATTTATTAATTGAGCTTTTTTAAAAAAAACGTTTTATGCAAAAGATAATAATTTACATTTGTGATGCTGCAAAAATACTATTTTTGATGCGTTTTAGTCTGAGTATTAAGAGTGCAAATTTTAATTTTCTAAAATTGTTATACATTTATCATTTACAAGTAACGATAATAAAATTTTTAAGTAATTTTGGAGGCACAAGACAGAGAATCTCGATTCGTCAAAATATATAGTATAAATAATATACAAAATTTACTCAATGCAAGAGGCACTGGTGTCTTTCCAATTATCCATATTATAAAGTATAGCCATAGAACATAGAACATAGAACATTTGAATTAATGTCAGAGTTTCGAAATTAATAACTGAATTTTTTGATTTTGAACAAAGTAGATAATTTATTTTAAGCTCCCATTTATTTTAAAAATAAATTATTCTGAAACTTCTTAATATATAACTTCTGTTATGAATACCAATTTGGATGATTGGATTTTGGTGATTTTGAACTTAATCATCTCATTAATGTGGCTATTTTGTAATAAATTAATCCAAAGTTGACTGGTGTACCAAAAGTCATTCACTTCAAAAGTTTGTGTTAACTTTTAAAAAATCAGCTGATACATATGAATATCAATATTGTATGCGTACATACTATTTTATTGTATATCAATAGTTTCCATAACCTATTTCATATTAACAGTCTTGTTCCAGGTTTTTCTTATAAATTAATTTGCCAATTTAAAAGTTTTATAATGATTTTCTAAATTCTTATTCACTAATAGTTTTCTTGATTTTCAGATTGACGAATCAAGTAGTTAGCAATGGCCCAGAAGTAAGAGAATGCCACTGTCTCATCACATATAATGATTCTGTCTATTTATTTGGCAGTCATATTAAATGGAATACATGGGCAATAGGTCCATTTTTTCATGCAGCAAAAATGCCATTTGTAACTTCTTTAATACCATGGGTAGCTCTTGATACTACCAATGCGATTAATGTTTGCGATATGTTATGTATTGTAGAACCTTCAATGGGTTTGCTGTTAGTCATTGGTGGGTTCATAGCAGACAATCCAAATTATAAAGGATTTCAAGTTTACAATTTTAATTCGAATGTTTGGAATGATCAGAATGAATATAAAAATTTAATTGGATATCCTAAGGAAATCGGTATCGGAATTTTCCAACCTCGATCCATTTTGATTAAACCAGGAATTGTACTCATTTGGGGCAGAAAACATTATGATTCTACAACCAGTGTTATTTATAAGCTGAATATGACAGTAACTCCATGGAAATGGGAACCGATATCTTCTAATGTAAGTATTATATTAACTATTAATTATTAACCAACATAATAAATTAAACACTCTATATAGATGACGACTGTCCTAAACTCTGTTGGAATTGCTCATTCAAGATAAAGAGTATTCATTTTTAGTAGAATAGAAAAACTTATTTTTGGGACCAATATATCCTCTTAGTAGCTAGGAGAAGGAACCCCAATGGATTTATCGTATATTTATAATGTTACAGAATCTCAAATTCTTTCATCAGGCTATCAACTTCCTTTTGCTTTTACTCATTCAGTAGTAGATGTTGTTGATGATTCTATATTTATTATTGTGCTTAGCTTTAATGATTATCTTGAGAATAGACAGATGAGTATCATTCCTCTTCATATAGCCCAACAAAAATGTGAATTGTCTTTCTCAACAACTGATAATCTTACTCAAGCTCAACTTCGTGTGGCAGGGGTCCAACCTCCTGGATCAAATGTAATATTGGTAATGAAATTCTCGTTCTGTTTGATATTTGTATTTCATGCGTGCTAGTTATTTACATGATATTAAATTGACAGATATATGGAGGTGTTACTTATTAAAATTCCAGTTTACCTCAGACAGATAATACATCTGACATGATGTTAGTATATAACATGACTCTTCGCTTATGGACGGACACCGTAAATCTTGTGACAGATGCTTCAACCAATAATTTTGCTTTTATTGAAGCAAATTATTCAACTACATTAAATTCTTCAAATCCTTCAAACACTCAGCATCTTCAGTGGCCGAAAGAGGCAATTATTACTACAATTATATTTGACATTATTATGATTGTTGCTATTATTGTTATAATTTATCTAATCAAAAGAGACCATCTAGCAACATTTGCAACATGATTATCCAGAGCTCAACTATCAATGTAAAAAATTTTGTATACTTTAATTTATTTAATGCTAAGTAATCTTATAAAATCACTACAGGTGATCATAACTGCCTATTGTAAAATTTTTTAGACAACTAAGATTAGGGTCAGATAGTATTAGAATTAAAAAAGTCAAATTATATGTAAAATTTTATGCTAAAAACTTTCTTTATCTTAATATCTAATTATAAGCAAGTGAGAAAAAAAAGTTATGTCGTACTATTTTATGTAATTCAGAATGTATATTTTTTATATTTATAAATAGTATTGCTTTTATATAGTAGTCCAAATTATCATAATTTTTCTAATTGATTTGTTGAACCAACCTTTATAATTTATGATTATATGGCAACTTCTTATATCTAATTGGCCGATACATTAAACAGAGATAACTTTTTTGTAATTGATTGCTTACACATATACGTGTAAATCAAATATATTTATATCGATATAATATTATTAGTTTTAATTTATTTTATATGTTGTAATTCGAAACGGAATTTAAGTGGGTTCAGAATTTTTATATGAAACCAGCATTTTGGGGTTGATTTTATTATCTGAACACCCTTACCTAGGAAATTCCAAATCCACCTAAATTCCGATTCCACTTACAACATATAACGTAGAGGAAGTATTCTGGCGGGGGTGGTAATGTGGCGAATAACATATTATTGAAGTTAAACCTTGGTTTATCAACTGGAATTCAATGATTCTTATACTACTTGATTCGTGACTAATAGATTATATGTACGTATACGTAGGGGATGATTGTTACGTACGTACGTATAATGCATACGTATACTGATAATTATTCTCATTTATAGTTAATATTATGTTAATCTGTCGATCCGTCATTTTACCCTTCCAACCGTTAAAGTTACTTCGCACTAATAAAAGTCAGGCAGACACAAGTCAACATAATTTAATAAACGAATAATTATGTTATATCGAAGTAAACTTTGGAATTCGTAGTATTTTAATAAAGTCTTATTATAAGCGAATCTTGATAAATTTTAATTACACCAGAATACCTCCCGCTACCTTATAAGTTATGTTCTAAAATATTGAGTTGTACGTACGTATACAGTATATATTTGATATAATATACAATGAATCTACTGCACTTAATATTAAAAATAGATTTATCAGGAACGGAGTGATGAAATCACCAAGTGTATGGCTTAGTGAAAAAAGTGTGTACGTTGTAAACGTGGAGTCAATTTTATAGCGCTAAAAACTAGTCTAACTAGGGCCACGGTTGAATGGGAACGTTATCGCGGGATACACAAATTCGAATAGAACTCTTCCTTTACACCCTAATTGGAGGCTTCGATTGAGGCATGAATCGATTTGGTCCGAGAGTAGGGTGTCCTTTGAATACTACGGCAGTCACGGGATCGACTCTATAGTTTTCTTACTCTTATTGTTTGAATTTCTTATTAAGTTTATTACTGTTACTGTTCTTAGTTTTCCTATACTAATATTCACTGGTATAGTTTTCTATGGCTCAAGTGCGTCTGGGTTCTAAATGACTTTCGGGTAGCAAATTTCGAGATCACGTATCACGGGTCACGATTCGGGGGCAGTTACGTGTATAAGTTTATTTAACAATAGGGTTAATCACAAACCTAATCAGTTTAATAGTTTCTATATAAAAGGGGTCGATTACTAATAAGACCTTTCTCTCTTTTACTTTTAACGACTAACGATTACGGGTCTTTCAATTGTCACGGGGACAAGACAAATACGATAAAACGAAATACTTTAAACATAGATATAATTATTGGGCACTTAAGAAACTACTTATTTTCTTTTGTAGCCACGAACTCAAGGGGAGTTGTCTTTTATTGCAAACAAACTATCGAACCTTTATATACATTTTTTTTACTAACGATTTTTCTAACATAACTATTCGATCTATCTTATATACTAGGTCCGCTTTTTCTACTATCTCTGCCATTTCTGCTATTGACACGTTCGAAACGGCGAGTCAATCGCTTCTCGATTGGATGCGTCGTGTAACCTACAAGTCGGGCGTAATCGAAGAGGCGTGTTATATTTGGCGGGTAGATGATTTATGATTGTAGGTATTATTATTACATAATGAAAGCAGGATATTATTATTAGAGGACAAATTTTATTTGGATCACGAACGATGAATGTTTTTTTCGTAGGGTTCGAAGCCTTTATTATATACTTTCTTTTACATAAGGCACGTTATACACTCTATTCGTGATATAGCACTTATATTCGTTATCCCGTATATACTAACTAGGTAATGCGTGTCCGAAGCCTAACACATGATAATCAGCATGCTACACAAACGCGAAATAAGCATGTTAATGTTACATTAAAGTACAATTATAGGCACGCGTGCGGACACACAAAAAACTTCCAAATTGCGTTTCTGTGAATTTCATAATTTTTATGTCGGTGCATCAAAAAGGTACCTTTTTTTGAGCCAAGTGCATCAAAAACGTACTTTTGTATCACATGCCGAATAATTTAGTTTATACGGATTATTTTAAATATATACTTGATCCCACTGATTCCCCTTATCACACTGATATACATTATCAACCCAACACTAAGTATACAATGAATACAGTGTATACTGCCGGCAAACCCATTTTAGGGGGTCGTCTAAAGCCAGGTGCGCTCACGTGACTAATAGCCAATCAAATTGTAACATGTGATCTTCCCGGGTTTTTCGGGTCGGATCCAGGTTTTTCAGTTTTGGGTCTCATATGTGACTCGAACCGTCCCGTGAGGAACAGTGGTTGTAATTAAAATTCTCTAAGTTCAAATGGTAAACTATTAGCAAATGTCGGCCAAGCATTTTGTCTTAATGCTAGCCAAAATTAATAGTAAAGCAACTTTAAGTTGAATTTTCGTTCATCATTATCTCTTTATGTTCTACATAATTGTTGGCATGGTGAATGTTCGGGTGTTACAGTACACTATATATTTATTTCAACGCCTGTCACAGAAAATTAATCAAAACATTTCCCTTAACGTGACTTAATCCTAACCCTAAATATTTCATTACACCTGATCTTTCGATCTAATTGGATAAAAATCATGAGGGAGGGGGGTTGTAAGAGAGCTACATCCATGTTTTAACCTTAAACGGCAGTATTCATAGATTCATATGATAAGTACTAACCTGCTTATGCATATACTCTATAGTTCATGACACTATCTTTCTAAATTTTCACCTAATCTAACAATATTCACGTATTCCTTTCATTACGTTCTGAGAAATAGTTATCATTCTCAAATTTCCAACTCGGCTCTGCCTCAAGTTCGGATCTCAACTTTAGATAAGAATCATTTTATGCTAATTTCTGCTTTCGCAATGAAGTTACCGATTTAGGCACACTAACTAAGATTAATCCCTGAAATTTTCAACTTCAAGCATGACATTACAATTTCGGCGAAATGGTATTTCAGAAAAATGGACTTCAGGAAGGTGAGCAACAATCATTTTGTAGTTTTCATAACTTATAGCGAGCTTTTATTGAATATTTATCAATTTAAAAATCAATAAAAGTGAAAATGGGTTGTTTTAATACGTAACACCCGTATATGAAATGGATTCCGTTCATTTCATCGACAATCAGTTCACCGACAGTGATAATCAATTTACCAATAATCAATTCACCGACATACGATTCGCCAACAGTCATTTCACCGACAAATTACTTCTGGGCATTGCCTTTATGGTCAGCTTATAATTAGAGTTTAGTGTAATTTATAAAAAAAAAAAACTTGTCGGTGAAATGAACCAGAACCTATCAAACCAAAATTGTTTTTACTTAAGAACTGTGGTTACAATGAATAAGCGTAAAACCTTTATATTCTATCGAAATAATTTTTCCTTTTACGCCTAGGTAAATACAATGTGTTTGTTAAATTCCGCTCCTGGTTATACGTGTTGATGTCGCGCAGCTATCAATGGAAGTTTCAGAATTAATAACTGGGTTTTTGATTTTGAATAAAATAGATGATCTATTTTAAGCTCCCACTTTTTTAAAAAATAGAAATAAGGCAGATTGACATTTGAAAAAAAAAAATCACCTTAACTTTCATGGCCCATATCTCGATGGATTTTGATACTATCTTGATGATTAAATATTCAAAAGAAAGCTTATATCGTAAGCTTTCTTTTGACCATTAAATCATAGAGATAGTATCAAAATCCATCGAGATATGGGCCATGAAAGTTAAGGTGATTTTTTTTTTTCAAATGTCAACCTGCCTTATTTCTATTGACGGCTGCCCATATACTGTAACTTCTGTAATGAATACCAATTTGGATGATTGGATTTTGGCAATTTGAGCTCAATAGTCTCATTAATGCAGTCATTTTGTGATAATTAATCAAAATGGACTGATGTATCAAAACTTATTCACTTCAAAGTTTGTGTTCATTTTTAAAAAATCAGCTAATATGAATATCAATATTGTATGCATACTATTTTATTGTATATTAATAGTTTTCAGAACCTATTTCATATTAACTGTCTTGTTTTAGGTTTTCCTTATAAATTACATTTGCTAACTTATAAGTTTATAATGATCTTTCTAAATTCTTATTCACTATTAATTTTCTTGATTCTCAGATTGACGAATCAAATAGTCAGTGATAGCCCAGGAGTAAGGGAATGTCACTGTCTCATCACATATAATGATTCCGTCTATTTATTTGTGGTCATGTTAAATGGAATACATGGGCAATAGGTCCATTTTTCATGCAACGAAAATGCCATTTGTAATTTCTTCAATACTATGGGTAGCCCTTGATACTACCAATGCAATTAATGTTTGCGATATGTCATGTATTGTAGAACCTTCAATGGGTTTACTATTAGTGATTGGTGGGTCCATGGTGGCAATTCGAAATTATAAAGGATTTCAAGTTTACAATTTTAACTCGAATGTTTGGAATGATTGGAACGAATATAAAATTTTAATTGGATATCCTAAGGAAATCGGTATCAGAATTTTCCAACCTCGATCCATTTTGATCGAATTGGGAATTGTACTCATCTGGGGTGGAAAACGTTATAATTCTACTAGTCATGTTATTTATAGGTTAAATATGAAAGTAATGCCATGGAAATGGGAACCGATCTCTTATAATGTAAGTATTATATTAACTATAATTATTGACCATTAAACAAACGTAATAAATTGATTACTCTATATAGATGATGACTGTTCTAAACTCTGTTGGAATTGCTCGTTCAAGGGAAAGAGTGTTCATTTTCGGTGACATAGAAAAACTTCATACAGTCAATCCAATTCAAGAAGAAGGGCTCCTGATGGATTTATTATATATTTATAATATTACAGAATCTCAAATTCTTTTACCAGGATACCAACTTTCTTTTGCTTTTACTCATTCAGTAGTAGGTGTTGTTGGCGATTATATGTTTATTATTGTACTTAGCTTTAATGATTATCTTGAGAATAGACAGATGGGTATCGTGCAGCAGGTGTTCAACCTCCTGGATCAGATGTAGTATTGGTAAATAGAATTCTCATTCTGTTTGATATTTGTATTTCGTGTTAGTTATTTACATGATATTAAATTGACAGATATATGGAGGTGTTACTTATCAAAATTCCAGTTTGCCTCAGACAGGTAATACATCTGACATGATGTTAGTATATAACATGATTCTTCGTTTATGGATGGACACTGTAAATCTTGTGACAGATGTTTCAACCAATAATTTTGCTTTTTTGGCAGAAAGTTATCTATCTACATTAAATCCTTTAAACCCTTCAATAACTAATTGTACTTCAAATCCTCAACATCTTTATTGGCCAATAGAGGCAATTATTATTGCACTTATACTTGGCACTATTATAATTGGTTGCATTATTGTTATAATTTATCTAATCAAAAGACAGACCCTCTAGCAACATTTGCAACATGATTATCTGGAGCTCAACTATCAATGTAAAAAATTTTGTAAACTTTAATTTATTTAACACTAAGTAATTTTATAAAATCACTACAGGTGATCATAACCGCCTATTGTAAATTTTTTTAGACAACTAAGATTATGGTCAGATAGTATTAGAATTAAAAAAGTCAAATTATATATAAAATTTTATGCTAAACACTTTCTTTATCTTAATATCTAAATATAAGCTGTCATATAAAATTAAAAAAAAAGTTATGTCATGCTATTTTATGCAAATCGGAATATTTTTTTTTTATTTTTATAAATCATATTGCTTTTATATAGTAGTCCAAATTATCATAATTTTTCTAATTGATTTGTTGAACCAACGTTTATAAATTAGGCCGTTCGAAGTTGATTCTTCAGTTAACATCAACTCCTCTCCTCCTTCCTCCAAGAAATGAACAACAAATCAAAATGCTGGATAACTCTCACCAATCTCTTAATTTACATCGACCAATCAAATTGTCACATTTTTTTCATTCTATATGTTTGTCTAATTTTATCTCCTTCTAAGAGTTCTAAAAGTGATGTTAACTGAAAATTCAATTGCAAGTGGCCTTATAATTATATGGCAACTTCTTATATCAATTGGCCGATACATTAAACAGAGATAACTTTTTTATAATTGATTGATTACACGCATACATGTAAATCAAATATTCGAGAATCATATGTATAATACTGACCAGTTATAATAATCTTGATATATAATATTAGTGTTAATTTATTTTATATGTTGTGGTTTTTACTATATCGCCTATAATATGTTTGTCAGTTATATTGAATGGAAGACCCGCCACCTTCAAATGACATATATATAAACTGTCAGACATTTTCGTTTCCTTAATTGTCTATTTTTACAATTCATAACTTTCACATTATTGACATATGATTTGATCTATTAAAATTCCATTAACGAAAATGTTTTCTTATAGAACTTAAATAATGAGGGAATCTGGTACATTGTTTATGTTCACTAATTTTTCTACTTATTAACGGATTAATGTCTGAGATAAAAACTAAAATAAAAAGTTGTCAGTAACATTATTAATAAAGTTATATATATCTGTGTACAAGTCAATGAAATTTTTTTCACAATATAATCTAAAAAATTTTTACCCAATATCTGATATTTTATCTTGGGCATGCCTTTTAAAAGTTTAATTGTCTCCTTTGATGATATTACCAATATAAGTTTTCAAACTTGTTGTCTACATATTAGGATTATTGTCTCATATAGTTAACATCTTCTTAGCAAGTTTCTCTCTTATTTCTTTTGTTAAATCTTTAATGTTCTATTGAATGACATAATGTTGAATATATCTTTCATGTAAAAAAAAAACAATACACATATTAGAATGTCTTCTATTTGTAAAGATAACATAAATAAACAACTCTGTTGAAACTTCACTTTTTTAAGCAGTCTTTTGTCAAGTGTAGTTTTGAATATACCAAGTAACTGCCTTCTGCTTTTTAAAATAATTATGAACATTTTGTATAGATATGTCACAATGAAATTCATAATAAAAGTTAAGGTTTATGTTTTATTATGAAACACTTATGTATACAACTTTTTGATTATAAGTATTATTTGAAATTTGATGATGTATTAAAAAAGTCATTGGAATTTTGAACCCATGACCCATTAGATCAAAACAACAAGTGGAATGTATCTGATCCAAAGTGAATCCTACACATAGTGAATATAAAGCAAATTGGATTTTATTGATTATAAAAAGATTATTATTTATGTTGAGCATTATTGTTTTATAATATATAAACAATTCATCATTAAAAAAATTTTTAATAAAAAAAAATAGAAATAACATGTATACCTAAAACTTAAACTCTATTTTACTATATAATAAAATAAGATTCAAATAGATTTAGTAGAAATAGGATTTAAATAAAAAGTAAAAAATTTTAGAGTATCAATAGTTGAAATACTATAATAGTGGTAATTCACTGAACTTCTAACCAATTTATTTTATGAAAGCTTATTATTCACTAAGTACTAACTTAGTTAATTGCATTTAGAAAGACTACATGTATGTTTTGGTTTTTATCTAGATTTATCTTTTCTATTGTATCATTATTCTCATCTGAGGTTTTTTCAAAATCTTTTTTTATTTTAAGATAAGAATACTGGGACCTTTTTCTAATCTTTTTATAAAAGATTTAATATTACTAAAAATTCTGTGTTTGTAATATTCTTCACAATAATGACAACTGTAATTTATAAGTTGATAGTACTCAAAATAGTAACCATATTCACAAGCTAGTATTTCATCATTATCAAGTTTTTTAAAACAATAGTTACATGCATCTGGTAATGGTGGTATACTAGTACTATATGGTGTAAAAAGACATTTTGAGTCTACAGTTTCTTCTAGAGTTACTAACTTATATTTATCTTGTTTACAGAACTTATTTTTCTTATGATTTATAAAAATTTTATAAAAATATTCTAACAAAAATAATGTTAATTTTTCTGTTAGAAAGTCTAATATTGACAGCTTATAAGAATACTGTCTTGTTTTTTCAAATACATTTTTGAGTTTACTATAATCTTGAGAATCTAATAAAAAATGATTAATAAAATTACAATTCTATACTAGAATCTTATTATGCTTGAATTATAAGTAATAGTTATATACTAGGTTCTACAAATATAAGTAGAAATAAAATTTCTGCTTATATTCATAGAACTCAGTATATAATTAATTTATATTTTATGATTTTGATATAGTGATCAGGATATAACAAATGTTAGTATTATAGCAGAAACTTGTAAATTAAAACCTACTAATAATATAAGTCTGCCTAACAATATTATCTGCATTACTATTAGTAAAAGTATAGGATTGCAATTTACTATTTATATTTTTGATATAATAATCATTAAAATATACTAAAAATAATTTTATAACTTTTGCAAATAGATGATTAGTATCTTGCCAATAGAAGGGATCTAAAAGAAATACTAATAGTGCTTTGTTATAGTTTTTTTGTTTCTATCTAAGAGCAAATATCCAAATTCAAAAAATAGTTTCTATGTATTTATCAAACAAATCAGATCAGAAAAAAATAGCATAAATATTTAATGTTGTCAGAATTATGTTATCTAACAAGTCAATGACCATACAATATTCTATATCTTTGCAAATAGTTCTAAATTTTTTTATTATTATATTTCTTATTTTACACTATCTATTATAAGCCAAATCAAAAAGCAAGTTAATTTTTTATGATTTTGACTTTTAGCTAATTTTTTTTTCTTCAAATACAGAGTAAAGTAACTTATTAAAAAAAATATAATAAGTTATTAAGGATAGAGAGTACATGGATCATTTTTATATAAGTTTATATGATATTTTGAAATTTTCATATAAAATTGAAATATACTACTTATAAAACTTTTTAAAATTACAACTAATTTTTATTAAAATTTCATAAAATATAAATAAAATAATTTATCTATTATGGTAAAATTTTGAACTATTTTTATATTTAAAAAATATATACATATATATATCACAAAGTTTTTTTAGAACAGCTTAAAATTTTCTAAATAGTACAAAAATACTAAATTTTATTGGTTAATTTACATAACCCTATAAGTTAATTTAATTAATAAATTTTTATACTTAATTTTTAAAAAGTAATATCTTACTAAGTTTTTAATCAACTTTAATAATTTTACTATCATTAAAATCAAAAAGACCTGCTCTACAAACTTTTATTATAAATTAATATTTTTTTTTTTTTTTTTTTAACTTTGGCAGCCTTGCCAGTCACCTTTATTAAGTAATTCTAAATACAAAATTATGT
>CAJVQA010004169.1:0-18043 GCA_910591915.1 Cetraspora pellucida | reverse complement strand
TGAAAAGCTTCTTCTTGAATTAATTTGATTGTATGGGTTTGTTTGTTGTTAAGTATAAACCAACAACCTAAGTATTTAAAAGGTTGGCTATTTGGGATAGAGTTGATAGTAGAGTTAAGAAAGGTAATAGAATTAGGTTTGGTGTTTGTAGCAAATATTGACTTGGTAGGATTGATCTGAAGATTGGCCATTTGGTAGAAAGATACTGCCATTTGAGTAATTTGTTCTAACTCATTTTTGGATTGGACAATCCATAATGTGTCATTCATATAAGCAAGAACTAAGGTAGAGACTTGAAGATGTTGGTGTCAAGGAGGTTGTAGACTGGTTTTCCATAATGTTGAAAGGGTATATCTTGTGAATTAAGATGTGATTCTGTGAATAAGAGGGTCATAGTAGATATGCCAAAATAATGGTGTAATTGTTTCTCCTTAGTCAATTCTATTTTTGACAGAATATGAGTCTGTGAGTCCAAGATTAGTTATAACTTGGTTGTGGCAGTTATTAAGCAAATTAGTGAGAACTTCTACTAATTTAGGTGGCATGTTAATTTGTATTAAAGATTTGCGAAAGAGGTCAAAGTTTACCGAATCATAAGCTTTGCTCATATCTTGAGATATAAGCCAAAGTTCTTTGAAATTGCAAGAAGCTTCTTCAATTATATTGTTAAGTATATGGATTGGTATTGCTGTACTGTTGCTAGGAAGAGCAATATAGTTATAAAGAGATAGTATTGAATGTAAAGTAAAAGTAGTATTTAAGCGATTGGTAAGAAGTTTGGTATATAATTTTTTAATATGTTCTAAAAGACTAATAGGTCTAGTATTAGTTAAACTTCTGTCAAAGATAGGTGTTTTGGAGATAGGAAATATTCTTCTTTCTTTCTATTGTTTGGGTATACTGTTAGTTGAAATGCATCTGTTAAATAGTGCAGTTATAGCTTAAAGAAATGGTAAACCTGCATTTTTAAGCATTTTATAACTTATGCCTGAAGGGCCACAAGCTTTCTTATTTGGGAGTTTTGCAAGTGTAGTAGAAATTTCTTCTTCAGAGAATTCTGCTAATACTTCTTGATACCATTCTGAATGAATGTTTGTTTTAGGTTGATATTCATTATACCAGGAGGAGTTGTAGATTTGTTGATTAATTTGTCTATATGCTGTCCATTGATCGAAGTGTTGTTGAATATGTGTTTTGATTTTTTGTACATCTGTAACAATATTAAGATCTGTTTTGATGTTGTCAAATTTTACAGGATCTTTGTGACCATTTAATATACTGTTAATCATTGATTTTGGTTGGGACTGGAGTTTATCACATCTTTTAGCTATATTTTCATTAATATGTTGTCTAATTATTTTGATATTTTCAATATTATGTGCATGGTAAAGTGCTTTCCATTCATCATTAGCATTTGATATCCAGTCAGTTAGTAGGTCATGTCTGGTTGGTAAGGAGGGAATAATAAGATTATCAGTATTATTAAGTTGTTGGATTGTGTTATTAAGTTTTGTAGATATAGGTGTTTGGTTTCATAATGAAGCTTTGATTTGTCAAATTATATTTCCTAGCTTTTTGAGACTGTAATATAAAAAAGAAGCTTTGGCAGAATATATATATTGAAAATTGTGCATTGTGACTTTTTTGTTAGGAATATGTTGAAGAGCAGCTGAGATGACACTGGTCTAAATTTTGTGCCATGTTGTTTTTAAGGATTCTGTTGCATTAACAGTTGTGGATGTATGGTTAAAACTGAGATTAGTAGCCACTTGATCAGTATATAATTGCCAAAGTTTTTCATTCATTTTTTTGTAAAAGAATGTTCTTTTTCAAGTTTTAGTTGCAGAATGTCATTTATCAGAATAAGCATAAGGAAAAAACCAAAAAGAAATTAAAATTTTATGATTACTATTTGTGCTAGTTTTAGAGTCATCAGTGTTGTATGAGGTGAGATAACAAATAATTGAGTGGTTTGCCCAAATATAGTCAATTCGATTTTAAAATCGGCTGCTTTGCCAAGTATTAGTTAATGATTGAGTATGGGCAACTAGATCATACATGTTGTTATATTGGAGAAAGTGCAAAAGTTTGTATTTGATAAAGGAAGAGTATAAACTATTATCAAGAGCATTAAAGTCTCCTAGAATAATAGGTTATAAGTTTGAACTTGTGGCTTGTTAGAGCCATAAAATGACAGTATTTTGAACAGTTAATCTGAGTTGGATATCATCGCAAGGCAAGTATACTGATATAATACAGAATTTGAAGTCATGCTTAAAAAAAAGGTCAATAGCAATAGCATAACCAGGAAGGTTATGTATTTTGTGAACATGTGGTTTGAGCCAGTTATTGATCATGATTGCAGTACCGGCTTTTGGAGCATTACTGCATGACCAGTAGTATGTAAAGTGTTTGGATTTTTGTAGCTTTGTTATTGCATTTGTACTAGCTATTTTAGTTTTAGTAATACTAACTATGTTGAGATTATTTGTTAGACAAAAGTTCTCCCACATTTGCTGTTTAAGGTCTTCATTGTATCCTCGAACATTGTGAGTACTAATTAATAGCTCAAGAGGTTTAATAAAAGAATTGAATTGTAAATCTTCATCTATTGGATTAAAGACCTGAGATGTAGATGTATATCCAGGAGAGAGTATGTTGTTTGTATTTATAGCTTTAAAGCATAAAGGAGTGTTGTATTTACTTTGTGATTTAAGTTTAGTATTAAAGTTAGCAGTTTGGGAATTAGATTAGGATTTAAGAGATATATTGAGAGAATCAGTAGTAGAAGGAATATAATGGTTTGGCAGAATAGTAAACTCATGTAGTAAATAAATGTGAGCTTCAGTTTTGTCTGTCTTTAATGTTATCATAGAAGTATTTAATAGTTAAATAGAATTTATTTGTTACAAGTATTGGAAAAAAGTTTTTATAGTAGGTTGAAAATGTAATAGAGGAAGGTGGTGATATTGGAGAAATTTGTTATAGCAGATGTTCAAATCATAGGAATTTAATAATGTTGATAATGATTTGGGTTGTATATCTTCTGTAGGGTCGCTCGCCATTTTAAGCTTGGTTCTCACAGCTGCGAAGAGTGCCATAGCCTGCCCTGTACATTGGGTCTGGCTGTTATTATCTTGGTTATCCGCATAATAGAGTTTTTGATGAAGGTGCGAACTTTGATAAAGATTAAATAATTATTCCATATAAAATGGTTTGGAGTATTAAATTTTGAGTTGTTAATTTTGAGAATATGTTTTGTAGTTTCTTGTTTGGCAAGTGAGTCTGCTTGGTTGTGAAAAGAGTCTATAGAGTGTGATTTTACTTTATGAAGAGTAGTAGTGAGGTTTTTAAGTTGTTAAGTTAGTTAATATAGTGAATAATGTCTCAGTTTTTAGTTTGTATAGGTTTGAAGTTGGTAGCTGAGTTGAGGTTTTTGATTGCAGTTGTATTGTTAATATGAATATTTAAAAGAATGTTAGAAGGAACTGCGAATAAGAGGATGAGAATTGTCTCAAGTTCGATGCAAGTTAAGTTAGGATAGGATTGTAAAGCTGCATTAAATTTTATAGATATATCATATTTACAAATCTATCCTATATCACATTTGGTTTCTGGAGTTTGTAAATTTTTAATTAATCTGTCAGTATAAAAGTGTAGTTTATCTGTGTTAAGTTGGGAGATAAGGTAATTTAAATCAATTATTTGCTTTTGATATAATGGTATATTGATAAGTTGTTAGATAAGTTGATCTTCATATGATAAAAGAATTATTTGTGGTTGTATTGATGGAGTTAATTGGATAATAGTAGTGCTATGTATTTGAGTTAGAGCTAAGATTTCTGTAAAATCAATTTGGATGGTTATTGAATCTTTTAATTTGATGGTTAAGTTATAAGGTAAGAAGAATGAATAAGAATTTAGTATTAGATGGTTAGTAGTTGGTAGTAGTTGAGAGAATTCTGAAGTAAGTCTAGAAATTTCAAAGAATGATAGTTGTTATAAAGAGTTTTGTTGAAAAATATATAGTGATTAGTTATTTGTATAATATATACAATGAAAATAGTGAGAGTTTGAGGATGAAAGTAGTGATATTAGTTTAATTGTATTTAGAAAGGTATTAATAAGAGGAAGGTTTATATAAGGCCAAGTTTGGGTTATAGTATTAGATTAGTTTAAATGTAGAATTTGAGTAAACTATTTTGGCTGACAACCTTTATTAGGTTTATTTGTATGTAAGTAGATATTGTTCTATGTAAGAATATTTTTGTTATTTGTAGTTGTGATTTGTTCTAAAAAGATAATTTTATTATTTCTAAGACTATTGATAGTAGATATAGAGGAGTTAACAGGAAGAATATCAAAAATAGTATGAGTATTTTTTGGTATTGATGATGGAAAGAGTGTAATTTGTGAGATTATTGAGGGTATAATTTCATTAAAGGCTAGTTGGGAGAGATGAAAAAGTAGAGTGTAATTTTGCATTTTTTGGTAGTAGTTAGTTAAGGTTTTTGGTGAGAATTGAGGTGACCATATTTTGGTAAGCCATCCTTTAATTCGTTGAATGCTTATATTTTTAAGGATTGGTAGTGTGTTAAATATTCATTCAGTATTAGCTGCACTGACTTTTTGAATAATGTTGTTGAAGGTTGGTAAATTAAAAATAAGTGGGTTAGTGAGAATTATATTGTTAGTATTTTTTGCTAAAGAGAGCATTTTTTTGGTATAGATAGTAAAAAGGTAAGAAAATTTAGTTTGTGTATTTGTATGAACTGGAATAATTTGAAGTAAATATTCTAATAAGGGTTATAGGATTAAATCGAAAAGTGATGAAATTTGTGAAGTTGTTATTTTTTTGTGTCGAATAAGAGTAAGAAAGCTTTCGATTTTGTTTTGAATTTGGTCAAGAGTTGGTTTAGAAGATTCTTGACCATCATAGAAAATGCTAAGATATTGAGTTACATCTTGTGGTTTTCTAGATGTAATGTTTTGATGATTCATTGAGAGAGTAGAAGTTGGATTTAAATATAAATTTGGGTTTGATGTACAGAAGGTCTGATTTGGTAGTATTAATTTCTATATTGTTGAATTTGTATAATTCGGAGGTATTATTTATAATGTTTTGCATTATATTTGCACTTTCACAGTGCCAAGTTGTATTATCTATAAAAGCTAATGATGGAATCGTTATTGGAGAGAATGTTGTATTTGTTATAATATTAATAGAAGATTGATATGAAATTTTTAATAAGTGGTTTTTGTATTTTTTTTAAATAAAGTAGAATATAGGGTCGTAGATTTTCCATAAAAGAGGTGAATATATTTTGTTTTGTTCAATTTCAGAATTAATTAGTATTTGTAAGGTAAGACCATGAGCAGTAGTTACTCTAGCAAATCGATGAGTATATAGTTCTGTGATTAGGTTGACTCCTGTCGATGAAATTCTTATTCTTTTACAAATATCTTGAAGTCTTGTTATATTAATTTTATCAAAAGCCTTGGACATATCTTGAAAGAGAATTTAGGCTTC
Source organism: Cetraspora pellucida (assembly GCA_910591915.1). Taxonomy (NCBI): domain Eukaryota; kingdom Fungi; phylum Glomeromycota; class Glomeromycetes; order Diversisporales; family Gigasporaceae; genus Cetraspora; species Cetraspora pellucida. The sequence continues at coordinate 12,513 of CAJVQA010004169.1, read as the reverse complement.
TTTGTTAGTAGTTTTATAATGCTCAATTGTGTTATATAAAATTTGTATAAGAAGATGTGTAAAGGAGTTTTTTGAAGCTGTGAAGTTTAGATTTGATAAAAGATTGTTATGAGAAATGATGTTATCTAATCGATTTGTGAATATTTTGATAAAAGTTTTTTTGAAAAGTTCTATTATAGAAATTGGACAAACTTGATTTAATGTATAGTCCCAATTTGATTTTTTGGAGATTAGAAAAATATTAGAAGATTTTCAGTCTGAGGAGATTTTTTGAAGATAAAAACATTTATTTAGAAAAAGTCAAAAGATGCTTTGTGCTTTGGAGTTAGAATATTTTATATGTTCATAACAAGTTTCTAAGAGACCTGCTGCTTTTTGATTAGATAAGTTGGAGATAATGTTTTGATATACCTAGATAAATATTGTATTTTATGCAATACATATAACAGTCAATTATACTAGCTAACATATCCAAACTCACATATACTAAACTCTATTATTATTAACACAATACAACAATTCTTCAACAATTCATAACTAGATATAACAACTATACAATTACAAGAACTACATAACAAACTTATTAATCACCTATGTATTTTTCTAACCAACCTTAGTAGAAATTGCACAAATATATATACAACTATACAAGGCTTCATTCCAACTACATTAATCAATACTATATAAGAATATACTACTAGCAACCAGTTACCAACTGATACTACAATAAAATTCTTAATCCAACTATCTCAAAACATATATAACCAAATATGAAAACCATACTGTATCAAACTATCAGAATAGAAATAGCAAAATAATATCTCTAACCAACTACTACATAACTGACCAACTAATTTTAACATTCCAACCAGATTATTATCACAAACCCAACTATCATATACCTATAGCTGTATTTGTAGACTTCTAGACCAACAGTATACAGGTGACTTCTACAACTCTTATATTTGTCCACCACAAGGAAAAGCAAATAAAAAACTATTTAAATAGATATCTGAATAGATAAACTATAGTACTCCTACTAATAATATCTTACAATATTAAATCTAAATAAGTTTTAACCACTCTAGTAGGTTTAGGTTGCAGATAATTAGATAAAATTAGATAATAATTTTGTTTATAGTCTGAGTCTCATTCTTGTAAAAAATTTGTAAATTGACTCTAGCCCGTGTCAACTCTTGTAGTTGCCCAAAACAAATTAATAATAAAGATAAAGGCAAAACCTTACCTTAACATCAAAAAAAAAAAATAATAAAATTTTAAAAAATTTTATTAAATAAAAAATTTTTTAAGCTTTAAATAAATATATATTTGTTTAATTTGAATAGATATTTGATTTTTAAAAAATTTTATCAAGTAAAAAAAATTTTTGTTATACTTTTGTATAAATATAATATTTAATATAGAATTTGTATATAATATATAAACAGACTACTTAAATTAACTACTAAAAGTATATATATAACTAGTAGTACTTTTTGATATAAGATTGTTTTTAAAGATTTTTATATTCAAAAACAATACCTAATTCAAAATAAATCTTTTTTGTTTGTAATTAATTACAAATTAAATTATTTATATTAAATTTAATTGTAATATATATAATTTCTTACCAATGTTAATATATATGTAATATTAAAAGTTTCTGCTATATATTTATATAACTTGAATAAAATACTTTGTAAAAAAAGAAACTTTAATATAAATATATATATAATTTTCATTTATTTTTTTACTTTTTTTAAAAAAATAAATAACTAATAGTAATTATTATTAAAATGCTATATCTTAAAAATAGAACTAAAAAATAAAAATCGGATATACTAAATAAAAATAATTAGAATTCTTAAAAACCTTATATAATCTAAAATTTGAACTATCATATTTAAAATTTATTTTATTTAAAACTGTATCTAACTCTAAAAATAGAGACACGTAGTAATAATTACTACTGATTAGTTTAATACATATTTCTTTTAAAAAAATATTTCTAATTCAAAATTTTTATTTATAAACCTACTTTTTGGTTTTTACCGTATATAGTACTTCGGGTACTATTTAAGAAAGCCAGCATTAGGAGAAAGAAGAATAATACAAATAACCATTGTTGACCACTATATACATTGCTACTGAACATACAAACACAATAAGAAGATTGTAACTATTAATTATAAAAATCGCTTTTCAAAAAAATGGGGGATATTTATTCCAGGGGGTACTATATGCAGCACTATATGGTAATTAAAAAAAAATTGCATACAAAAGTTTACTATATATTTACGTATTGCCTAACCTTTAACCATTAATACAGTAATATTTAATTAAGAATGAATCTAATTGTAACATCTTAGTATAGCCAATAAAAACAAATAAAAATTCGTGTAATCCAAACCCTAACTCTAAATTCTATTGACTAACTATAGGGTGTTACATGTAACAGCTGTTACGAATACATTTTTTCTTTAATGAATCTGTTTTTGATTTATAGTGGTTTTTTTTATTGTTTTGAAATTACACTAATACCGGTGTTGAATATCACGGCGTGTTTTAATATTGTATTAAAAAAAACTATTTTCATAATTTATTTACAATAGATTTAACCAAATTGGTGTATGATGGATTAACAAGAAGACTGTGTAATTTTTTATTAATAAATAAGATTTAAATGCTAATATCTCGTGATATACGAAGTCAATTTAGTCATCTGACCACAACCTTTGATATAAAAAAAAAATAACAGTAAAAAAAAAAAACGTCTACTAAACTTTAAAAGAATTTACGGTAAACTTTTTGCTATATCTATTCACTGATTGGTTGGCGAATAAGAATTGAAGAATATATACTTATAAATTTTCAGATTTAAGACCAAAAGGTTTATTGACTAAAAATATATAAAAAATCAATTATCATTTTTTTACTATGTATAGCAACAATAAATATGATGATGCTACAAAGCATCAGTGGCAGATCTGCCAAGTTCACAGATTACAAATCAGTAATTATCCGAAAAAAAGTATTTGGAAAAAGAAAATGACTAAGAATAAAAAGAAATCTGATTTCAAGCAATAAATTACAACCCTGTATGGTAAACTATACATGGTGTAGGAACTCTGCAACGCCATGTATATATATCGATATGGTGGATTATAAAAAAAAGGGCCAATCCCATACATATTGCTTTTTTCGAATTTACTTTGTTACTGATATGTAAATTGAGTAACTTGTATACCGGAAATATATCACAAGTTCTCACGTTAGACCTCATGTGGTATCCCACCTTAAAAAAAACTTAGCCTTTTTGTATACGTATTCGTAACTTAAAAGAATTATGCAAAAAAATTTTAATGAAGAAATTGTTATTGTCATGGATGTGACTTATTGAGGCCTTGTTATCTAAATTTATTAAATTTATACAATCGCGCCATCAAAATGATATATATATATATACGTATGTACATAATTTTTATTCTCATTTGGAAGATCACATGAGTTATATACAAGACTTTTAAATTCACTCGAATTAATTCCGTATAGTGATCGTGTAAAGATGAAACTTAAAGACGACAGTTTCAGAGTTCAATATATTCTTTTAATGATTTTCTTGGTGGCATTTAAACTTGTGATAATCAACCAAATTTTGCAGTAAACATTGTGCGTTTTATATTAAAAATAAATTTTAAATTAGATGATTAACCTAACAATATTCGTATTAGCATTTGAACTTGATTGTGTACTACCTTTGATATACTTAAGGGATTTCATTCGTAGAATCAAAAAATGTTAGCTCTGGCGATCAAACGAACAATTAATTGGTCGTAGTGGTAGATCACGATGCATGCATGACTTTAATTACCGATTACGTAGTACTTGCGTACAAAACTTATCGTTATCTGGTTGACGTTTTGAAAACAAATTAAAATTCTTTGTAATCATCATTTCGGTACTTGAGCACTGGCAAGGAATTGAATCCTGAAGTGAGAAAAAACGCCTTTAGAAAGAAGATTGACTCTGCTTAAGTAAATATTGAATAAATAACGAGTGCATTGGAAATTGAGTTAAGGAGAAATGTGATACTGCCTCGAAAGTAGTTCATTAGGATTTGTGGTTAATTATCAATGTTTTGATGGAGAGTCTGAATTATTACTAATATTAATTACAATTATTATGATTATTAATTATGGTTATTATTACGTATTATACGGTTATTATTATTATTATTATTATTGTTATTGTTTTGTTATCGTTATTCTCGGTGTCGACCTTACAGTCATATTACTATATATTTTGTGTAATAATCATAGATGAGTAAATCGAATGTGAAGAATAAAAGTTTTCATATACTTACGAACTTGCGAATTCGAGATACGTAGATATGTATTATCGTTATCGTGAGATAATTTCCTTTACCTATATTAGGTTATATAGCCTCCCATTAAAGTGTTATCTGATATAAATGTCTTATTCGCCGACTAGAATCCAAATTAGGTTAAATGCGGTACATTATTGTCTGATAATGACATTGTTTTGTAGTGGCATAAAGTTTGTTACAACGATCTTAATTCTATAACATAAAACGTTTTATGAAACATATTTTGCAAGTAATTTCCGATAAAAACAAAAAGGTCCGGAGAAGTTTCCGATCCTGAAACCTATATCTTTATATATATATATTATATATATTTTTATGTATTTTGTAATAGATTATTATATGCATGAACGCGCTTAAAAAGTACTTTGCTTACCATTACTTTGTCTTTGCTTTTGCGTTTGCTTTTTGCCTACGCTGTGGTCCGTCAGGTTTAATATACCTGCAAATGCAACAAATCTAATAAAAAACGCTGTCTAAAAAAGGAAACGAATTTAATATTACGTTTATTTATGTTTATAATGTTTTCCTAAAGCTCTTAATCTGACTTCCCGCCAAAAGAGAAAAAAAAACCATTTTCCACTCCGGTTGGGTTCATCCATACCTTTTTATCCTAATGTTGCGAGTCCTTAAGTAGCAATATTAGATAATAAAAATTTTTCATTCCTTTTTTATTCCTCAAATATCTTCACCCATCCATTGAGAGGGCTGGTATTCGTGACAAAAATTACTCATATTCATCACATCATATATATCCTTTATCAACAACGGCAGGTCCTTTGATCTTTTTTTTAAAAAAGGAATAATAATAATAATAGTGTTATCTCTTTCAAATTTTATGATCAAAAAAAGAAAAAGGCGGGTTAATAAATGGATTCTAGTCTTGTATATCAATTCATTCATGTCCTTTCTCTTCCTTTAACATTCATTCTCATGTTGGTGTACAAAGATCATAAAAATCATCCTACAATAGCATGTTATTCAGGAACATTATTTCTATCATCACTAGTATCAAGTTTAATAGGCTTTATCCGATTAATTCAAAACTCAAAATCTGAACAAAATATCATTTGCAGCCTTCAGGCCGTTTTGATGATTTATGTTATGCTTGCTTCAGATATATGGCCCGTTTGTATCGCTTTTAATGTTTGGGTTCAATTTAGTTCTAATAGTTTACAAGGGAGGGATAGATGGTCTATTAGGATGTTATTGTTCGTTTATGCAATAATGAGTTGGGGTGTGCCTGTATTCTTAACTCTCGCAGCTTCCATAAAACCTATTATGAATGGAGATATGATTCCTTGGCCCAATTACTGTATGCCTACTCCGTCTGGAATGTAAGCATTTTTTTTTTCCTTTTGTTCCAATTATGTGTTATGCCTCCCGATTAATAATCATCTGCTCGATTTAACTTCATTGTATAAATTATCAATAGTCTCGCAGCTATCTTTTTCATAGGTGCAGCGGCCATAATCACAACTTTAGCATTCTCAGGTAAATCTTTTATATTCAAGTTCTTTTTGAGTATCTTTTAGGAGTGAAATATATTTTCTTTATTATTAAACATTATATCGTGTGATATTTTATAGTTAGGAATGTTCTATTAACACTTAAATATGATACCGGTCAATTAAACGATAGTCTTGTGGTTGTGAATAATTCGTTAAATAAAAGAATAGCCATATTTGGGATCACGATCACAGCGCCTTTTTTCATCATTTTTAGTGAGTTTCTATTATATTGCATATTATATCGTGCACATCAAACGTTTTTGCGTTATTGATAATGATTTCTATTTATGATTTTTATTTATAGTTGCTAGTATTATCTCTTTTCTTATCGAGAGCCGTATTAATTTTATTTGGGTCATTTGTGCTGATTTTACGATGTCTGCAACACCTTGGATCACGTTCGGTATACATTATATAATTTACCTATTCTTTGTCTACTAGATTGTCTTATTCATTTCAATTTTGTAGTATTCTTTGGAACCACATCTGAGGCAGCTCGTAAATATTTGCCAAAATGTTGTTTTTCATATAAAAACAAAAACAATGTACTCGTAAGACCTTCGATGATAAATCGATCTTTACGAAAAAGCACAACCACCCCATCTTTGACATCACGTGAACATTCTCTGGATGATCCGAATGTAGTAACTGAAGAAAAAAGCTCTCCACAAACTCCTCAATCGAACTTTGTAATGCCAGGTGGCAGTAGTGTGTCGACATTTAGTCAACGCATGAATCCGAATTCACCTGATCCATTTAGTCATCGTAAAAATCCTTCTTTGACAATTAAAATTGATCCTATCAGACCTGCAAGTGATTCAAAGATGGCTAATTCTAAGGTTTCATATGTCCGAAAAGGCAAAGAAAGAGCAACTGCTATAAAGAAATCTCTTTTACACAAAACTTATGCGGACGACTCAAACGATGATTATAGTTACTTAAATGTGCTATCTTATGGACCTAAGAATCAAGATTCTTCGAAAAATAAGAAAGTCCATGTGTCGCGTGGCAAATCCTCTGCTTTCTATGAAACAGCAATGCCAAATCGTAGATCTCCGCGCCAAATGCGACACACTATTACCGAAGGTAATTACATGGACGACTTTTGATGCTAAAAAAAAAAAAAAAAAAGTTATATGTGAAAAGTAATTAAAATTTTAAAGAAAGTGCAAGTCTGATTGGTTAAGATTTTTTAATCAACCAAAACTTAAGAAATATTAGTATTATTCACATCTTCTAATGTAGTATTCTTTTCATTCAATTACAGGAAACAAGACTCAATCCCGTGATATTTCGGATGAACCAGTCAGACATCTCTTGAAACAATTTTCGTTCGAAAAACGACATAAATCTGAATCTATACTTAAACTTCCATCTGAATTTGGCATAAAAACTCATTCACATCATAGTTTGCTATCACTAAAAAGAGAAATAGATAATCATGTGGAAAATGTAATGTCATCATCGACTACATCACAAATAATAGTGACGGGTGATTCGCAAAGCATAATATCATTGCCACAACCGTTATCCTCATTAATGCCTCAAACAGGATTATCAGCGCCTCCACATAAATCATCCAAAGAGTCCATAAAAAAAGAAACAATAAATTATCCTCCAAATTTCTACCTCACTGTAAATAACGGTTCTTCCTCGTCGACAAATGCGACATTTGGATCACCGATAACTTCAAAACCAATGGTGACAGGCATTGTTAATTCCACTCTCGATCAAAACCATTCTGCGGAAAATAGTAATAATCTTTTATTTCGTCCACCACCGTTAAGATTACCATCGACGCCTTCATTTGGCACAATGGCAGTACGTTCGACAAAAAGCAGAACAAATACGCAATCATCATCAAGTTCAAAATCCTCAAAAACATCATCCAATAATCGAAGTAGTGCTGGTACCACAAGGTCTTCTAATGGATTTACTTTAACACCAAGAGGCAGTCATCCTTTTAATACTACACGACCTGTAACCAGTAACGATAATGGATCATCACTTGCTTTTGGTGATGAGAACGAAGAGAGGATGGGAGAGCTTAGGCAAATTGTAGAAGAATTTGATCAAGCTTCATTTAAAACACAGAATTCATCACAGTGATAAATGTCAAGAATTCTGTTATGAATCATTTTTTTAAATATATTGATCTTTTTTATGTCGCCTTGGACGGATGGATACAATAATACCTGAACAATTGATATACATAATATATATAGACTCACGTGTTCTTTAAAAAATTACAAGATATTTGTACACCAATTTTTTGGCCTTATTTTTTTTTTGTTTTTTTTTTTTTTTTAATATTTTTGTGTAAATTATTTTGCTAGACTATTAATCATTTTTATCAGTATTAATAATAGAGTTATTGATAATGGTAATTTGTATTTTTAACAACCGCCCTTATTTTTGTATATTTTATTTGATATATACTGTATTTAAAAAAAGACATTTTTTCTAGCAACAAAACATTTGATATTTTTTACAATGGCCAAATTTGATGTAATTTATATACCCAACTTAATAATTTAAAATTTGTAATCTGTATAATTTGGATTATATCATAATATTGTAAACTTTATATAATAAAAAACATAGTTAAAATCCATCTAATCTGTTCTTTATACTGTACGTAGAAATACGTATACAAAAATTACCCGTGGAATGGCCTTGTATCAGCTGTGCTTGGATACTAACAAAGTTGGGTCTAGTTTCAAAAATTCAGGTGTGTAATCGAACTAGGCTTAAAATATTCAGAGAACCCGGATTTTAAGCTGATTGGCCGAGATTGTAGAATTATCGACATCCTTTTCGTTATGCTAATTGACTATATCAATCACATATTTTTGCTGGGATCTGAATTTGGCGAAAATACAATCAATCGTATGACGATTTGCCGAAAGCAACATCGAAGAACAAACTTTCTTCAAATTTTTATTGATATCTTTACTATCATTAATAAAAAGGATATTATCTAAGCTGTTTAATATTCCTCTTAGTTTTGATTAATAACATCTATTTAAGACAATTTATTTTTCGAATATGATGCCCTTTATTTATTTTATGTGCTAAATTTAAAACTTTTATATGATAAACTGGTCAATAGCCAATCTTGACCAGATATATTGTATATAATAATAAATATATCTTTAATAACAAACCAAATTTTGAGATAACTAGTAATTTGATATTAAAATACATCTGGTTGTTAATTTGAAATCAATTGATTTGTTTTAATTTATTGATTTGTCCAAATATTTACATTCGATAATTAAATAAAAAATTATATGCCATAAGGAATCTGATTTCGTCTATATCGTCTATTGGTTTGCTAACAATCATTTTTGATAACCTTTTTGTAACCTCACGCATATTAATACATTTACATTTATACGTACGTATACACAGTTCAGATACTTTTATTTTTAGATTACTGATAAGTTTTACAATTTTATTAGTACGTATTCGTACGTATCTTCGTTCAAGACAAGATATGGTTTCATTGTATATTGATCATGAACTTTATAAATATATAAATCAGGATCTATGCATTTTATGGGCTAACTCAATATAGCAATCATATGTATCAGAAGCAAATTTAGGATCTTTTTCTTGACATCTTCTTAATGTGAGACCAACATAAAACTGTTTACTATCATAATGACTTTGAGACTGTAGATACCTGCAGCCTGTGTGAACGATTTTCCTTCTAAGATTTCTGACCGATGTAAAGAATGAACTTCATAAATAATAATTATTTAAATCATTTTTACTGTTCTTTTTAGATAATTCTAGATCACAAGATGTATATTCGCATATAATTTGTTATTTCTATCTTGTAAAACATTATCACTATGCAAACTGCGAGTAATTGTAATTTAATTTCCAAGGTAAGGTCTTGAAAGTTACGTATTTTTTAAAAAAATCATTAAGACTTACATTATTAGCATATTGAATATATATACATATTCGTTTCGATTTTATTAGTCAATACAGAAATTTTAAAACTTACTACTATACTTGTTGGCAAAATCCCAAACTATTATAAAATTAGTTTGTCCGTGCCCAAATCCCAAACTCTGGCCAAATTCATATCTCAAAAATTTAATTAATAATCCTTATTCAAACTAATATCAGATATTCTTATAGTTATATATAATATATTAGCAAAATTTCAATACTATTTTTTTGATTCAATTTTTTATAAATAACAATTGTTTTTTTGAATTTGTCCAGGTTTTGCCATTTTGCCGGCAAGTATACTTACTACCGTATAATATGGTATATAAATGTTCTAAATGGTTGTTAAGCTTTCAATAAACAATAACTATTGTCGCGGCTGAAGCTGGAAATTAGGGACCTTAATTTGAAAATATAAAAACTACCAAACTCTACTTGTATCGGGTGTTTCAAAAGTCTACTACATGGTCACTTTTTTTTAAGTGACTTTATACGGTTATATATATAGATTACGATGATATGTAATCATCGTGATCTCTATATATGAATTTACTTTAAAAAAAGGACTGTGTAGTGGACTTTTGAAACACCCGGTATATTTTTATTATCAAAACTAACCCTAAAGTTTAAGCTATAAAAAAAAACCAAAAAAATGCACCCAAAAAAATTTGAACATTTCATATTAAATTATTTAAAATTTTTAGCCATGACATCTGTTTTTTTAAATATTTAATTCGTAATTCATCTAAGGACTATAGATTTTTTTAATTTTATTATTAATAAACTATAATTCTTAGATGAATCACCAACTAAATCAATAAAATTCTTTATATATTAAATTATTAATAAATCTATTTGTTACTGCGGTGACAGTAAGTAAATGACATGGTTAAAAACCTTGCATGCCATATGGCTAGGGTTGGAGGCACGGGAAAAAATTTGGGCATGCCCTTAGGAGCATGCCCCTCTTATTATGCCCGGGGGCATTTCCCTCTATATATATCAAGTACTATACTGTTAGATCTAATCACTATAAGAATCTTTTTAAAAATTATATAATATATTTAAGACTTAAAAAATTTCAAAATTATAGATAACTTATATATTTTAATTATTTAGTACTAATCTTAAAATTTGATAAGTTGTTATACAAAATGTTTAGAAATATATATTCTTAAGATAGTTGCTAAATCTTGTAGCCAATTCGTATACTTCTATTACATATATTTAATATTTATAATTGCATAATATTGGCATGCCTTTTGGTTTAAGAGCATGTCCTTAGGCATGCTCAAAAGAGCATGCTTTTAAGATATGTTTTAGATTACTGTGTTTTCAACTCTACATGTCATTAATTACGTGATAAATATACATAATTTGGATTGGTCAGTTATCATCTACTACAAAATAACCTTTCAGAATACTTGAAGCATTGCTTTAATCTTTTTTTCGAAATTTATATTATATTATTTTATTTTTGAATCAATTTTGACATAAGAAACCTCTATTCTAAATCAATTAATTAGTAATAACTTTATTAACAGAGTTCTTTATATCAAAGTTGAACCTTGTTTTTGATTTAGAATCTTTTAAAATATATAAAAATGATATATATTAGTCAAAGTAAAAAAATTAAGTATTTGTCTTATTAAAATTAATATATACCTTAATTGTTATTAAATTACAAGTTTGTTACAATACTAATTAATACAAATTTATGCAACAATTTGATTTATATAAAATTATAAAATAGTTAACTTTAATTGATGTTAATTGTTAATGTAATTTTATATATAATTAAAAATATTTATTTAAATTTAAAATTCAAAATTTTGAGATTAAGTTATTTTAAAATAAATTTAAATTCTAATATATATATAATACTATAATTTTGAAAGTTTTAATAATAAGAATTACAGTAAAAATTCTTTTTTATTAGTTTAAAATATATAATAATTATTGTAAAATTTTAAAATATTAGATATAAGTATTATTTTATTTTTTTGTTAATTATATTTTTTTAGTTTAAAGTTATATTAAAGAACTCTTAATAAACCAGTATTGTTTTTAATAATTTCTAATTTATAATAATCATTGTAGTTAAAATAGTAGTAGTTCAAGTTGTAAGTATTTAGCTTTTTTAAAATAATAGTTAATATTGTAAAAAAAAATATAATAAAGAATAACAAATAAGTAGTTATAACAAATAAAAAGTGTACCAAATAAGAAGTATAACAAATAAGAAGTATAACAAATAGAAAGAATAACAAATAAAAAGTATGCCAAATAAGAAGTATGACAAATAAGAAATATTATAAATAAGAATAATATTAATATAATAGTTAAGTGATTAATATAATCTATATATACCAAATTTGTATAAATTAGATTAAGACCAATTTGATAAAATTATATTTTATAAAAATAGATAAAACAAAAATAAGAATTTTTATAATTTGATTACTATTATTGATTTATAAAATTGTTTTACAAATTTGAACCTTTTATATAACAAAATAATTTTAAAAAAAAGACAACAATTAAATATTTTTTATTTTTTTATTTTTTTTTTAAGGTGAAGTCTTGCTTGTATCTTTATTAAGTAATTTATAAAATAGTAACATATGTGCAGTATATATATTTCTACTATTT
>CAJVQA010004168.1:0-18045 GCA_910591915.1 Cetraspora pellucida | reverse complement strand
ACAGCAATACCAATCCATATACTTAACAATATAATTGAAGAAGCTTCTTGCAATTCCAAAGAACTTTGGCTTATATCTCAAGATATGAGCAAAGCTTATAATTTAGTAAACTCTGATCTCTTTCACAAATCTCTAATACAAATCAACATGCCACCTAAATTAGTAAAAGTCTTACTAATTTGGACTCACAGACTCATATTCTGTCAAAAATGAAATTGATCAAGGAGAAACAATTATATCATTATTTTGGCATATCTACTATGACCCTCTTATTCACAGAATCACATCTTAATTTACAGAATATACCCTTTCAACATCATGGAAAACCAGTCTGCAACCTCCTCGACATCAACTTCTTCAAGTCTCTATCTCAGTCCTTGCCTATATGGATGACACATTATGGATTGCCTAATCCAAAAATAAATCAGAACAAATTACTCAAATGACAGCATCTTTCTACCAAATGGCCAACCTTCAGATCAATTCTACCAAGTCAATATTTGCCACAAACACCAAACCTACTTCTATTACTTTTCTTAACTCCACTATCAACTCTATTCCAAATAGCCAACCTTTCAAATACTTAGGTTGTTGGTTTACACTTAACAACAAACAAACCCATACAATCAAATTAATTCAAGAAGAAGCTTTTCAACTAATTAATATTGCAAATACAAAAAACATTACAGACAAACAAATTACTTATATTATTAATACAGTTATAATCCCAACATTAAAATACAGAATATATAATATTATTCTCCCCAAAACTATATGTAATCATATACTGGCCAAATACCTTACAGTTGCTAAAACACAAATCTTATCTTGCCCGATCAATCCCTAATAGTATAATGCTCCATCCTTATCTATACAATATACATAATATTTGGGATATACAATTACAACACCATATTACTACCTTCCTTCAGCGAATTAATGATTCCTATTTACTAGATGTTTTCACACGTATTAGACTATAACAGCTTCAAAACAACCTTTGGTCTACTATAAATATTCTTGAACATCCTCAATCTAATGTTGATAGTTAAGATAAATATACTCTCAACTTTAAAATTATCCAACTATTTTCACAAATTGCTATCACTATCAGAGCTAATAGCAATAAATCATGGCCAAACACTATCCATTACCAGCTTCAACCTCTTGAAATTATTCTTCAACATTACCCTAAATATACAACCTTTAAAAAACAACTTAGACAACTAAATCTACTTTATCTTGAACAACTCTGCACCTCAGACAATACTACGCTTCTTGAATAGCTACACTTATTACCAAGAATTTTTCATTTACCTAAAGGCAAAAAACCGATTTGGTTTACTGAACTTGAAAATTCTATTATAGAAAATTATTATTATTGCTCTCTCAAACATCAATATCAACAGCAAAGAACTAACCCCTTTGCATATAATATATATAATATTCCTAAAAAATATAAACTCTGGCTAATTACTTTTAATAATAAGAAAATCATTATAGGCAAAATCTGTAAACATCTTACAAATTCTAATGAAATATCAATCACACATTGGCAATTAGATATTAATATAAATAATACTGATTACTATTTACTTCAACAGATTAATTTTGTTCCTTGTCCAGGCTGTCAACTTAACTCACAACAAATAACTACATCATTCACTATTAATACTTTACCTATTACATCTGCTCAATTTTTTGGTAGAATTATTTCAAACTTAGTTAAAATAAATGCAAACTATTTAGATTTTCTCAGCTCTGCTGCAATTAAATGGCCTTTGCCAAATTATTTACCACTATCATTATCTTTTATTTTTATCTTTAACTTCATCTCATCTGCAATTTTTGAAGCAAGTAAAGCAACCAACAAACTTAACCAAATATCTTCTAATAATCTATTATATAACTTATTTAACTTTTATACTGATAGTTCAGTAATTAGTATAAGTACAAATAACTGTACCATAAGTATTGGCTGGGTCCAAGTAGATTCTAATAACCAAGTTATTTACAAATTCACTGCCAAAGTTCACCTTTGGCCATTATCTTACAAGGCTGAACTTTTCTCTATTCTGTTTGCCATTTCAACTACCTTTCAAAATTCTACAATTAACATCTACACAGATTTCTAATCTATAATATCCAAATTTATTCAACTTAATCAATCATCTCTAAATTCTAATAAAATCTTTAAATTTAACACCTGGCCATTATGACATATCTTACTAAATATTATTAAATTATACAAACTAAATATTATTTTTTATAAATTTTAAGCCTACTCAGATAACACTCTTAACAACCTAGCAGACTCACTTGCTAAGCAACATACAAATGAATACTTATTATACTTTAACTATATGAATATTCATAACACATATCATTTATTATTCTTTGAAACAGAAAAATTTTCTGTTGAACTTCCTACCAGATATTTTGTTAAAAGTATCTGTAAAGCTTACAACCTTGCACTATAGTTATCACAAAAACAAAATGATGAATGAACTCTATTAGCTTATCATATTGACTAGAATTTAATCTGGCTATACTTTAATCATAATCAAAAACCTACTTACAATCTTACTAATTTTAAACTTAACTAATCCAAATCATTTAAAATTAAAATACTTCTTAATAAACTACTTACTCAATACCTCTATCATAAAATCTACTCTCTAACCTTTCATGATGCCAATTGCTTTTACTGCAATTTAATTATGTTACTGTTATATTGGTATACTTGTGTCAACACTATTTTGCTTGATAGCATTATTTCTAATACAATAACTTACTGTATAAATTCAGCTAATTTAAACTTTTCTAGCAACAGAACTAAAAAGCTTATTCAAAAAATTAAAGACCATTCAGCTTTTCAAAAAACACCTCTTTTTTCATTATCACACTATCTAAAAATTACTCTTAAGGTCTTATACCTTTATCTCTAATTAAAACTATTCAGGATCTAGAAGTTTCATACAAACTAGCATCAACAATCATGATTAATATTCTGCTTGAAATCAACAAACAAATCTACGAACAATTATAAAAACTCTACTGTATTAATTTTTCAAATTAGAAAAAACAACAACAAATAATATATACATATACTGAGCAATAAACATCATCCTTCTATAGTAGAAATAATATATATATTTATCAAAATTTTACATATTCTTATTTCTGTGATCAATCTGACTAACTCCATTCACATACTGGAACCTGTCCACTTGTTGGACAGGTCTTTAGAAAAATTAGTACTTGGGCCACTTTGTAGGTTAAATATTACACAATCTCTAATTTTATTTCAACTATAAATGATATTATCTAGGTAAGTTTTTGACCACTCTAGTAGGTTTAAGTCACAGATGAATTAGATTTATTTAATTGTCTGAGCTTTTATTCTTGTATATAATTTTTCTTTTATTTGTACTAGTACAAATAGTAGAAATATATGTACTGTACATATGTTACTATTTTATAAATTATTTAATAAAGATACAAGCAAGACTTTATCTTAAAAAAAAAAAAAATTTTTTTATAAATAAACTGTACTCTATATTATTAATAATTTATTGTGTTATTTAAAAAATACTAAATTTAATTTAAAAATCTAAGCAAATTTGTTTAGAAAACAGTTTAAGAGATAAGTAAACTGTACCTCATATTATTAATAATTTATTGTATTATTTAAAAAATACTAAATTTAATTTAAAAATTAAAGCAAATTTGCTTTAAAAATAGTTTAAAAGATACATATTTACAGTAATCTTATAATTCTATTAAGTTTTTTTTTTTTTAAATATTAAGTTAAGTACTTGTAACCCAGAATTTTATTAGTAGTATATTTGGCTAATAGATGCTTTACAATCACAGAGGGCAATCATAAAAAGAGTATACAATTAGCCACTCATACAACTTTAGTTATATCTAATTTAAGTAGTCTGTCTGAAGGTTCTATACTAGCTGTTATATCTGAAACCTGCTTGTAGTTTCTTTATTTAACCATTCTAGTTTCTGTATCCACCTATCTACTTCTGCCTACCAATAACTCTGGCTGATGCTAGTAAAAATATGTCATAACCACTAAGTTTTTAAAGCAGTTTACTCATATGAAGAATCTTTGACCTTGTACTAAACCTTCCAAAATCTTCAGTATCTTATTCTTATAGCTAACCTGGTATTACTATAGCTAAGACCAACACTAATAATCAGGGTATACTATTAAACTGCTATGTCTTTGTAGAGTTTATTCCAACTTTGGTACTGACTTCATAGCATATTAGTATTCAATTTAAGTTTTACTAAGCTGCCAACCCAGATAGCCTAGAAAGGCAGATCATAACTATACACCTCTGGTTTATATGTTTGCTGGCATATAATCTTTTTTTCTAAAATTCAAAAATTTCAGCAGCCTGATTGGTTCATCTAATCCCTTCTTAAAAACTAGCATATTTGTCTAGTTTCACAAGTTTTAGCACCATTTTATAGGTCTAGTTTTTACAGTAGCACTGTCAAAAGTTTAGATTACTTTTTTACTCAGGTCTTCCAAGTGAACTTTCATCTTTTTTTATTTGGTTTTTATAATTTACATGGCTATGAGGACTTATTGTAGGTCTGCACTACCTAGTACTAGTTTGTATTTCTTTATATAACTACAGATCTTGTCTCAAAGAACAATGTCATATGACTGTTATATAAATACTATATAACCTGCCAGTTATGCTGATGTGATATAGATAACAGATGTCTTGTCTTAACCAATTATAAGAGACAGTTAATTGTAACATAGGAAGAATTTTTCAAATTTTCTGTCAATACTGGAATTTGAACTCTGGACCTGCTATTTGGAGGTTAACAACCTAACCACTTTACTAGGTTGCTACATCTCTCTATTAAGTTTTTAAATATACAAACTAATACTAATTTAGTACTAATAATTTTTTATCTTTTTTTAAAATTTTAGTCTATGACTCTCTAATATTTTTTCTGTATTTTATTTAACTTATTAAAAATTTTTGATACTTTTTGAGTTTTTTATATTAGTCAATTTTGTAGATACTAGTTGAACTTTCTGTATAACACTTTTTTGCATTATTTTTATAATTTTACTAAATATACTCAACATATAATTAATCTTTTATATTTGTGTTTGTTTATTTATTTGTATAATTATATATTTGTTTATTTGTTTTTTTTTATTATATTTATTGTTTACTTTGTCTTACTTTATATGTTATATATATAATCTGTAATACAAGGTTTTTGTATTTTTTATTTTTTTCTTAAAAAAAATTAAAGATAAATTGCTACACTATTGTTGATCTAATTTACTATACTAACAAACTATATTTAATTCTTTATTACTTTTTTTTTTGTCTAGTTAACTATTGTACTCTGACTTAATAGTTTTTGTATTTTTTATAATTTTATTTTTACACCAATTTTGATTATAAGAATTAGTATGAAGTGTGATAATCTAGTAAAGTGGATAGGTTGTCAACTTCCAAGTAGCAGTTTTAAAGTTCAATCTTAGTGATAGTAAAATTTTGTAATTATTTCTGTTATAATTAACTGTCTTCTGTAATTAGTTGGGATTAGATACTTGTAACCTGTATTATACTAGCATAACTAGAAGGTTTAGGTATTTATACAATATTATATAAAGAAATATAAATTAGTACCAGGTGGTGTAAACTCAAGATAAGTCTTTAAGCTGTATAAATTACAAAAACCAGGTAGAAAGACAGAAGCCTACTTGAAAGACCCAAGTAGAAAGGTAACCTAAATCTTTAACAGCACTATTGTAAAAACTAGATCTATAAAACAAAGCTAGAATTTATAAAACTAAGTAAATGTGCTAGTCTTTAAGAAGAGACTGAATGACCAACCAGACTGTCAGAATTTCTAAATTTTGAAGAAAAAAAATACATGTTAGAAAATATATAAATCAAAAGTATAGTTATAGCTTACCTTTTTAAGCTATCTAAAATAGCAGCTTGATAGAACTTGAATTGAATACCAATATAGTAGAGATATATTGTAAAGTTAATATCATAGTTGAAGTGAACTCTACAAAGACATAGTGGTTTAATAATATGCTCTGACTTCCAGTATTGGTCTCAGTCATAGTGATATCAAATCAGCTGTAAGAATCAAATATAGAAGATTTTGAAAGGTTTAGTACAAGGTCAAAACTTCTTTATATAAATAAACTACTTTAAAGACTTAGTGGACATATTATATTTTCATTGGCATCAGCCAAGATTGTTGATAAACAGAAGTAGATAAATGGATACAGAAACTGAATAGTTAAATAGAAAACTTACAAGCAGGTTCTAGTATAACAACTAGTGTAAAACCTTCATGCAGACTACTTAAATTAGACAATGACTAAAGTTGTACAAGCAGCTATTGTACACTCTTTCTATAGTTGCTCTTTGTAGTTGTAATATAACTATTAGCCAAATATACTATCAATAAAATTCTGGATTACAAGTATTCACCTTAATATTTAAAAAAAAATTATAAAGATTAGTAAAGAAAATTTTTTTTTTTTTTAACTTAAGCAGCCATGCTAGTATTTTATTAGAATTCTTAATACTATACAGATTATAGAAAATTTTTCTAATATTTAAGTCTAGCATCACCTAGCCATCTTATTGGTATCTAAGTGCAACCTTCTGCACTATCCCAAACAAAGGTAGATTGCTTGTCTGACTGCTGCCTTACAATAGAATACCACTAATCTAATGATGTTTTCTTATAGAGAAGCAAAAAAACAAAAAAAAGATTTTATATATAAAAAAAAAATAAAAATATAGGAGTAAATGATAAAAGATATAAAACAAGAAATAAAAGAAAGAAAAAAAAAAATAAAAAAAAAGAAAAATGTAAAACTTGCAATTCAAAAAAAATCAGACATTATGATTTTAAACCTATGTTAAATATAAAACTTGTAATTCACAAATATCAGACAATCACAATTATAAACTTATGTCAGGTTTGTAAAAATTATAAACTATACTAAATAGAAATTACTCTACTATCTTTATATTTACTTAAATTATTTAAACAAAAACCAAAAAGAAAAAAAAAACTTGAACTTTATTGTAGAAGGTCAGTATAGCTTACTGGTTAGTCTGAAGGCAGTGTTTGACAGATTTTTAGCAGCTCAAGGCATGTGTATAGTCATGTTTATATTGCTATATTATTTATGATTCACATCATAAATAATTTTATTTAGAAAGTAAATATTGCTAATTATTTTAGTAATTTTACATATCGATTTTTAGAAAGAGATAAACTAAATCACTCACTTTTATAAAATTTTCTTTAAAGAAAAAGTAAAAGTGCTAAGTAAACCAACTTTTTAGCTTTTGTAAGTTCTTAACTCTTGTGAGTATTTATTATAAGTTTTATAGTTGTATAGAACTAATATATTCAACTTTGTTGTTTATTTAATAAGAAACCTTGATTTTTACTGACTACTTCTTTTATAGTCTCAGAGTACTCTTTAAACTATCATTACAAAGTTGTGACTCTTTTTTAATTCTATTTCAATGTTTAACAATGTGTGTATAATACTTCAAAAAGGTTTTTATAAAGTTTAATATATTAATTATATTATTTTCTATAGTTCAGCTTTTTGAAAAGTTTAGTTCAAGTGATTGTTAGAAAAAGTTTTTTTAATAATAAAAAAAAGTTTATTATTATTTTGAATAATTATAATTACTATATATAAATAATATAAATAAATATTATTTAAATACTTTTAAAGTAATTAGATAAAATCAGATATATAAAATTAAATTAACTAAATATAAATATAATTTAGATTAGATTTTATATATAAATAATTATATAATATAATCTCTAAAAACTTTATTCTAAAAAAGTATAACAACCTAATAAATAAATAAATTGTTAATTTTTAAGTAGCAGGTCTAAGGTTTAAATCTTATAAACAATAAATTTTAAAAATTATATATGTATTACAGTAACTGTTTTTTGTTAATCAATTGAATTTAAATATTTGTAATCTTAATTACATCAAGTCATATTCTATCTGATATTAAAAACTTAAAGTATTTATACAAAATATAATCTTATATATATATAAAAGAATTTGAAAAACTAGTATTGCATAAAACTTTAATGTAAATCTATAACAAGACCATTAAATATAAAAGACTAAAAAACAAAAAAGTTAGAAGCCTACTTAAAAATTATAAGTAAAAAGATAACACATACTTTTAATAATACTACCAGACTAATAAAAGTTTATAAAACACTTTTAAAAAAATAAGCAACTAAACTAAATAGCAAGATGTATAAAGAAGCATATAAATAACTGGACTATTAGAATTGTCAAAAAAAAAGATATATAAGTATATTATATTAAGTCATCTGGATTGATAGTTTAGAGTTCTATTAGTTCTAAATAACAGTTAGAAAAGGATAATAAAGAAGATATTAAAAAGATAGATAACATAATTTGTGTAAACTTTATAAAAGTATAACAGTTTAATAGTTAGTTTTGACTGCAAATGCTAGTTTAAACCAAAGTAATACTATGTTAACTGTAAGTATAAAAAATGAAAAGCTTTGATAGGTTTAGTACAAAGTTAAATATAACTTAGTAACTATAATATATTTGTACTAAGGTGCAATTGGTAGAGTAAAAATAAATTTAAGAATTATAGTATTTAAATAAAGAATTTATAGACAGGTCTAGATATAAAAACTAGTATAAAAATTTTAGATAAATTACTTTAAATTAAACAATAACTAAAATTATATAAATGACTAGTTGTATACTTTTTTTATAATTACTTTTATAGTTGTTATACTTAACAGTTACAAGTCAAATCTATTAACAAACTCTTAAGTTGTATGTACTTACCTTAATATTAAAAAAAACTTTATTGTAAAAATATAATAACTTGAAAGTTTAGATATTTGTACAAAATATAACAATATATAAATATAAATAAATACTTATCAGTATCACAAAAGACTTTAATGCAAACTTGTAATAAGACTATCAGATATAAAAAAGCAAAAAACTAAAAAGACAAAAACTTATTTAAAATTTTTTAAGTAAAAAGATAATATTAAACTAATAAAACTTATAAATAATCTTTAAAAAAATAAACAAATAAACTAAACAAATCTATATAAAAAAACATATAACTAATCAAGTTATTTAAATTATTAAAAAAAAATATAAAAGTATATTACTATTAGATTATTTAAATCATTTTGTTAGTTTTAAATAAAAATATTAATAAGAATAATAATAAAGATAAATACTAAACTTAGTAAACTTTACAAGAATAAAAATAGTATAATAGTAATAGTTTAACAGAATATTAGTAATTACAAATATTATTTTGACTATAATATATTATATTAAACTAAGTTAGTTATGTATAAGATATAAAAAATTAATAAGTTTTTTTGTAATAATAAATAATTCTAAGAATATTAATATATATCAAGACTTTAAATGAACTGTACTCTAAAAATGTTCTGTAATACAAGTTAAATTGCATATGCAAAAAGTTTAAATAAATAAAATCTATAGTTGGCTTGTAAATATAATATTTAATATAAAATTTGTATATTAATATATAAGTATATTACTTAAATTAAATACCAAAAGTATATATGTAACTAGTTGTAATCTTTTATAAATCACTTTTCAAAACAAAAACTTTAATTTAAAAAAATTTCATTTTAAATTTAATAAATATTTATATTAATCAGATTAGATATAATATTATATAATCAAAACATTTATAACAAGTATTTAGTTTTCTAAAAATTGCTTATAATAAAAATTATATATATACAAATACCTTTTAGGTTTTAACAAAAAAATTTGTATTATAAATCTATTTTTTGTTACTACTTTAAACTTATCTAATGTTAACTTAAATAATAAAAAACTGTTGTTTTTGATTTTATATTACATTTGATTTTATGAAATGCACCACAATGCATTTGTACAAAATAATTAAATTCTATTTAGAATTTATTATTTTATTAACATAAATTTATAATCTTGTATTATTATTATTAATAAACAAGTTAATTGTCGACATTAACGAAGTTATTCTATTACACAAATTTACGAAATTAAGCTAAGATTTGATCACCAAATGTAAGTACGTACAATCAAACCTATATATATGCACTCCCCCTTGGAACTGACCATAAGTGTGCATTTGTAAGAGTGTGCATTTATAGTTTTACGTATAAATGTTATTATTAGTTAAGACTGAGGTATAGGATGTAATTATAGAGGGTGTGCATATATAGAGCGTGCATATATATAGGTTTGACTGTATTTGGTCACAATTTTAAATTTAGTTACTAAACCTCGAAAAAATTTTTTGAACCCCTCAGGATTAATTTACAGTAATTTATTAGTAAGTTACCAAAATGGTAAGTTACTGGTAAATTACGTAAGTTATGTGGTAATCTATGCTTTATTCCGAAAGTCTCCGTGCTTCATGTCCGTTAATTGCCTTTCAAATGAGTATTGGATAACCTACCATCAGTAATTTATCGTAATTTACTGCGGTAACTTACCACCCTAGCGCCTAACCCATTTTTTCCACATGTTAACCCATCTTCCCAGTGTCAAAAATTTGAATATGTGGATCTAATCAAATTGCCTGATTTGTGAAATTAGACAATTTGATTGAATCTGCACATTCGAATTTTAGATACTGCATCTTCCCCACCTTTGACTGGTATGTTTCATGCAAGTCTACAAACATAGTGCAGGTGGTATAGTCATGAATCAAAATTTTTTATTAGTAGTAGCGTAAATAGTAAAAACATAAAATTTAAATTACCAGCACTCTTGAACAAGCCAACCTACACAAATAAAATTATATTTGTATGATTTATTTTAGCGTGCTCTTTAAAATAACGTCTTGTTTTTTGTTTATTTATATTTTTAGAGCCTAACGGATGACTCAATTTCCATGCTAAATGGTCGTTTTTGATGTATTTCCTTTGAATTTTTTTGTCGATCACCATTTCATAATACAATACGATAGACAAAAATTTTAAAGTTACGATTTTGATATTTTTATTAAAAGGTATACATATAGCTAGTTGTACTCTTCAAAAAAAAAAAATCAAAACCGACCATTTTGTAGGCTCTAGGCAATATAAATAAATAAAACAAAGATGTTGTTACTTTAAAGAGCGCACTAAAATAAACCGACAAATATAATTTTATTTGTGTAGGTTGACTTGTTCAAGAGTTATTGCAATTTAAATTTTATATGTTTTTGCTGCTGCTAATTATAAAAAAATTGATCAATGATCATCACTATACTACCTGCACTATGTTTGTAATTAGACTTGCATGAAACCCCAACCTTTGACTTATCTTATTAAACATATAAATTTATGATAATAATGCACCCTCACTCGGGGATGATTATTTCAGTCAAAAAATCATTATTGTTTTATTAGTGGTCAAAAATTTCAAATATTGTAAATTCTCCTATCATCTTTGTGCAAGCTTATAATAGCTGGTTAGATTTATTACTGAAAGCCGCTGAATATCATTAGAAACACTCTTCCAGTGAATGAAAAATCCTCAATAGAATCTTCTAGTTACAATCGGCCACTGGAAGTAGATTCCATCCACTTGTTTCAGTGATCTTCCAGTCCCAGTAGTTCCCATTGGAATATTCCATTCTGCAACCGGGTTAAACAGTTAAAATCGCAGAAAATTCTGTAGATAGTACTTAAGAATAATGCAGCTCTATATGATTTGTTGGAATTAGCATCAGGATTGGTGATTGTAGTTAATATCAGTTACATAATAACAGACTATACCGATATATCAAAAATTATACAAGGAAACTTACTAGAACATGTAAAGTGGTTTCTTAATAAATTTTTGAGAAATAAGAAAATGATATTTCGTTTTTGGATTTTAATTACGTCGAACAATTTGCTAATTATCATATATCCAAAGTTTTTTTGACAATTTCGGATCAGGTGTTCTAAGCATTGGTTGTACGTACGCTCGTATATAAAAAGGGTGCAATCATTATCACATTAACAAGGAAATTCATATTCTATATAAAAATTGTTCCTTTTTTACTAATTGTGGTTATGCACATGCATTGGGTTTAACTTCATTTTGAAATCAATAGGAAGTATGTAGCCCCCGGTCGTCATTAATAAAATGGGAGAATAACATGTTTATTCCCCTCATATTCATAGAAGGAATATTCTTCCGGTAATTTGAGGCGGATTAAAAGTGATATTTCAGAAATTCCGGGCCAAAATGCTTATGATCGAATTGTCGAATGATCATTGAAGCTATAAAAATTTCTTAAGACGATAATTAATAGCATAAATAAACAAATGTGAATTGAAAGACTTCATAATAATTACGTATGGTAATGTATTGGGAGAAAGCAGAGTATTGAGATCCGTAAATGAGTCAGAATAATAATAACTACATTAATAACTACATCTTAAAAGCCCTTGAGCCCCTTGCTGGTTGAATAAAAAATGGTATATTTTCGTCGTTATAAATGCGAATTATCGTAAAATTAAAATTTGGTTTAATCTTATCCGTCCAGTAAAACTATATTTAGTTAATCCAGAAATAGTAGATTCCTAAAGACTTTGTTAGATTCAACATTTGTGTCGTGACTGTGTTGTAACCTAAACTTATGCATCAGTTAGAACTCGAATCATAATGTACGTACATACATATGTCATACCTAAATCAAATCAAGGAACCGCATCATCACTTGCATTTATAGGATTGATTGGGTCGTTGAAGTTTAGAACATGTAAAAAGGAATTAACACACAGGTTTGGGGTTTGTAACCTGAATAAATGTTAACTATCAAACTCAAATTGGATAAAACCCAAACTGTCTCATTTAGATTTGGTTTACATTTCTATCTCCTGTTTTATAATTGTAATTTATGTCCGGAGTTACTTCCTATTGATTTTAAAATTAAGTTAATCCAAAAATATGTGTGTCCGTAAAGTCTCAATTAATAAAATGGTGAATAAATAGTATATACTTATAAAACAAAGTCCTAATTCAGCAACAGTTTAATAAAACATATGGGCAGATCTGCGTAATGATTGTTAAAATTTTGAAAGTTTTTGACAAAGATAACTTTTGGCTTACTGGTCGCTTTCGATGATTTTATCATCAAAATGACATCTTAGCGAGGCGATATTTTGATAGGAAGGTCATCTAAAACGGACCAGTGGGTCCAAAGTTATTCTTTGTCAAAAATAAATAAATAAATAATAAAAATAAGTCAAAGTCACAATAGTGTTAGAAACTCTTGCGGATTGTATATTAGAAGCACTTTCAAGCAGTGATGTATATTTTGATTGTCCCGAGATGTTCCATCAATTTCTTTTTTTCTTTAGCTTAAAAAGCTATCCAAAAGTATGAGTGGAACCATTTTTCCGACACTTAAGGTCGGCTCAGCCCAATTTAGAGTTATCGTTGGTTAGGATTAAAGAATTAAAAGTCGGTGAAATAACTGTCGAATCCATTTAAAAAAATGATGATATATACATAAATTTAATCGAGTTAATGACAATTTTAAAATCTTAATTTTATTCAAAATCTGTCTCAACTTCAGTTGTGTTTACAGAAGAATTGAAATGTTTTTGTTGCAATTTTAAGAGTTCAAAAAACAGCAGTCATTGTTATCTCATTATTGAAAAATAACAGGTAAAAATTTCGTCACGTACGAATATATTGTCGTTTTGCTATTCTACAATTTTCTACATTTCCCACTTGTGCAGTGTGTTTTCAAGGACATTAAATATTATATTCTCATTCGAAAACATAAAATTTGTGAAATGAAATTTTGAAGATATTAAAAATATTCTTGAGAACCTAAAAAAATTTTTTTTGCTCCCATCAATCACATCGCACCGCACACGTGATTACATCAATATCGTCTGGGCGAAATATAAATTATTGTATATAGTAACTGTATGATTCTGTATATATTTAAAAAAAATTTTTTTACAATAAATTTGATTATATTATAAATTCTTTTTGATAGACTAACCTTTAAAATAATCTAATAAGTTGTATAATATACAATCAACTATAAACCAAAAAAATATAAAATCTTCTTAAAATCATCCCGATTTAGTCAAAGAATGAGATGATATTATATTTATTTCGGGGAATAGTTCGAAATGGAGTGTGTATTGTATTCTATCAAATTAAGCAACATCTAATTAAGTCTAATCCGCAAAAGGCAATATAAAACCGAAGCTCTACCAAAAGCGGATGTAATCTCTTTTGACAAATCATTTGATCATATTTTGGTGGCAGCATTTTTTTTTTTTGGAATTTAGATATGAAAATCAAATATCCTTTGTCGAGATTACATATTTATCGTTATCTGTAAATTTCATTATATTCATGCCAATAGAAAAAAAATAAAGAAAAAGAACCAAAAAAATTGATTTCTATTAGGTGCCATTCAACCAATTTTTATTTGCCAATTCATTTAAAATTTATCGAAAACCTATTTTTTTGTCATGTTTTTTTTTTAAAAAAATTATCATTTTTTTTTGTATAGACCTATATATATTAAGTAATACTTTTGTATAGTTCTAGAACCTTTTCTATATGGGAAGAGGAGATGTCTATATGTGTATGGTTTTTTTTTTGAATTACAACCAATAAATCTATAGTGCGAGCGAATGTTTTTTTTTTCGTAAATCGTGATTAATTTTCTAAAATCGGTGATATATTGAAATTTATGGTGATATGATATTTGTAAAGGACTTTGAGGGTATAATGATAGATTATATAAATCGAAATTGAAAAATATCTATCGTACATAAAACGCGAATTGACGTTAAAAGATTTACCCTCGAGTTCCGGAAGATCCTAATTATTTTGTGGGGTAATTAAATTATACGAAAGTAATCGTGATTCGACCAAGATTATTGGTTGTCTCGAATTGAAAAATCGAAAAAAAACCCCTCTTCATGAACGTATGAAATGTATAATCGATGAAAAAAATGTTATTGCATGAAATATTAAAGATAAGGGGATGTTGTTCATATGAGTGTTCTCTTTTGTTTTTTTTTTTTTTTGATTTATGTTATACGTGAGTTTGGATTTTGAATGTATTTATCTTACAGTTGGAGGTAGTTGTATATAATTTACTTGGCGTAATATGAAAGGGATAAAGTCTTAAATGAAATGAAATTTTTTTTTTTGCTTATGTATTCGGGAGGTAAAATTAAAGATCCCTTTTCCGACCTGGCCTTTCTATAAAAATAATGAATTAAAAAATATATTAAACGTTTAAAAAGAAATATTATCCGATATTTTTTTTTTATATTGGCCTGCAATATAATCATCACGATATTTCTTTGTTTTTGTTTTGTTTTTGTTTTTTTTTGCGTTATCTTTTCGTTAAGATCATGCCATACGAGTAGGCATTGTGGCGGTATAGTAAACATCATTAGGTGCTTCCACGGGAGATGGATACCCATATTTATAAGGGTCATTTACTTCTTTCACTACCGGCTTAAAGGCAGTCATGCGTGTAGTGGACGTTAACATTGTGGAATCAATAGGATGTGGCAAATATAGACAACTAATTGCTGGAAGATTCAACATCGTTGAATAGCCTGATTGTTGATATGATTGATTATGATCGACTGTTACCATTTCGATTTGTTTAAAACAATCTGTAGAGCAGTCTGTAGGTGAAGGTGGACTAGGTGGACTTGGAAGTCCAGTATAATTACGGTTACATGTCGATAACGAAATTGCTAAATGATCTGTTGAACTTTGTTTACGTGGTTCAAAAGCACTTTATTGCAAAAAAGAATATGATAAGTTAGCGAAATGTTTGATATGTCTGGACAAAAAAAAAACCATTAAATAATATAATTCTACATACGTATTATATTCCTTCCAATGAGGATCGTGTTGTCTCTGATGCCGCGTTAGCGTGGTGCGACGAGTGAAAGTTTTCCCGCAACCTGAGTGAGGGCACACATAAGGTCTTTTTCCGGTGTGTGTTCTTCTATGTCTAGCCAAAGAAGATGACTAAAGAGATCAATTAAAGAATGTGGATCATACGTAAGTATACGATATCTATATGGTTTTATATGATTCTATATGATTCTATATGATTCTATATGATTGTATAATTGAAAAAAAAAAAACTTACATCGCTAAAAGATTTGCCACAATTAATATATTCACATATATGAGGGCGCTCTCCGGTATGGGTACGATAATGAACCGTCAATGCGGAACGTTGAATGAATTGTTTACCACATCCGACCCATTCACAGCGGTACGGGCGCTCGCCGGTGTGAATCCTTCGGTGACGAGCAAGATCCGAGCGTCTCGAGAATGCTTTGCCACAAGACAACCAATTGCATTCATAGGGACGGTCGTTATCTATGATCTGTTCTGAATCTGTACATTCGCTTGAAGTACTTGGAGTTGGACTTGTTGGTCCGTAAAGTTGATGAGTTTCTTCGTTATTATTCAATAGGGAATGGATATCCATTTTATCCATTATGAATATTATTGTTGTATCTAAGGTTGAAATGATTTATTAATGTAAACAAATTGATTTGCTTATATTCGTTGCAAGAGGGATGATTTTGTAATTAAAAAAGGTGTTCGGAAAATGTGTTTTGCGTAAAAAAAAGACGGTAAAGGAGATTTTTTTTTTTCTTAAGCAAAAAATACTCCTGAAGACGTTTCGCTCACAGACGTTGAAAACAAAAAAAAAAAAAACAAAACGTCAACGAAAAACAATCAAAGTTTCAGTCGATATTAAATTTGTTTAAAGTTTTTAAGAACTTTGAGGTCGTTGACGTTACTGTTTAAGCACGCATAACAGTACTATCAACAAAGAGAGTCATGAAAGCTATTTCAAGCTCTATATATCCAAAAAATTTTTTTTATTTTTTTATTTTTTTATTTTTTTATTTTTTTTTTTTTTGGGAATAACTATTTTTGTGGTGCAAATATTTGTCGTAAAACAAACAGGAGAGGGTTTTAAGGAAAACGTGGAACATTAGAAAATAGCTTTGGCTTTAAATATACATAAAAAATGATTTGTATAATATATTTTATGTAAGCATTATAATTCTTTTAGCATATAAAAATGTAATATATAACAATAATGATATATGTCAGTAAAGTATTTTATATTATGTACTGTAATTACAAAAATATTCGGCGTTTTACTTAACTGTCAATCGTACTGTATAAATGTGCATGTTCAACTAATGATGTATATATATATATATTAAAAATCAATTCAACGGATCACATGACAATTATTATTTATATTATTTGTTTACAAAACATTGTTTTTACAATTTGTTTATTAAACAAATACTATATAATTTATTTTATATTTTTATTATTACATTATAGGTGTTAAATAATGTAGTTACTATATTTTAAGAACCTTAACCTTAAATTTTTCTAGCAAAACTTTTTTATACGTAATCTGTACGTACGTGCGTATGTATATCAGATATACATAATATATTAGACACGTATATTTAAATTTTTTAAACCTTTGTTAAAAGTCGATGATGACGATGCTTATATGTTTAATTATTTTTTTACAATCTGAATTGAACAGATGTTTTTTTATCTATTCAAATGTTCAATTCGCTCAATATTTATACAATATGTCTAATTGGTTCAATTGTTAATATTATATATTTGTTAAAATTAAAAAATTATAAACTATAATTATTTTTAAATTAAAATTTATTTAATTTATATATTATATAATATTAATAATTTATTTTATATATATCATGTAATAATTTTTTAAATTATAAATTTTATATAGTATAAAAAATTATTTTAAAAAATATATATTAATTTTATAATTTTTATTTTATTTTATAGTTTTATTTTATTTTATTTTTTTTTTTTAAGTTAAAGTCCCTATCTTGGGAGTTGCGATGTTTTTATTCAAGTATATTAGGACACGGCATGCC